>AWUE01018755.1:0-59416 GCA_001974825.2 Corchorus olitorius | reverse complement strand
ATTTGTTATACGGATTATATTGTATACATTATTATTTTGTGAGATGACGTTATGTGAGAAATATAGTATTCCTAAATTATGGTTATTCTCCATAAAGTCATTTTGAGTTGGGCTAATTACGTGATACATGGAAGGGATCAAGTCGTTATTAGATTTGTGACCGCCATGATCCGATCAATTTAATTCAATGGAAAGATTTCCACATGAGACATTCAATATAAAACGCGCAGTTAGGGACCGTTTGGTTCAAGATTTGGGATATTACCAAGGTAATATACATGGTAGGCATCCTAAGGTGGTTAAGTGAAATGGGCGTCATTTAGTTGGTATGTTGGTTTTGACGCGTTTGTTTAGAGCAAAATATTACCACCATTTCACTTAAAATTTGAAAATGCCAATCATTTCATACCCATGTTTGTTTGTTTAAAACATGCTCAATCCCAGTCATCTGATGGTTATATTGGGAAAATGACTACACATGCCCCTATATAAGTTGAAATACATATTTTGTTTGAGAAGCACCATATATATCCAACTTTGTTTAATTGCTAAACATAAGTTTATTTAATATCTATGTTTTACAATTATTTTTTTTATAAGCAAAATATACTTGCTAAACATGAGTTTGTTTAATATCTAAGATTTACAATATTTAGTTATATTAATAATAAGTTAATCTACCTACAATGATACCTATGATTAGGGCAAGAAGTAAATGATACCAACAAAATCCCATTTTTCTTTTCTCAACTTCTACTGTCGGGACAAATTCATTGCTCACACCATGGTCATTCATACCCTATTGATGGTTTATATCGTTTCAATCTTGTTGTTAATTTTTCCGAATCCCTGTTTCATGTCGAACACAATATATGTAACAAGCGTAGTGCACATAATGAACATTCTTCTCTCTTATGGTATCAAAGATTAGGTCAAAGGGTTGAGGTTAGTGAAAGGTGATATCTTACCTCAAATTGATTTCGTTGACTTGGATGTATGTGTGGATTGGATAAAGGGAAAGCAAACTAGTCACATATCAAAGAATCCAACCACAAGAAGTAGTCAACTTCTTAAGTTGATACACACTGATATATGTGGTCTTTTTGATGCTCCATCATGGAATGGTGAAAATTACTTCCTTTCATTTATAGATGATTACTCATGATATAGTTACATATATATCTCATAGATGAAAAGTCTCAATCATCAGTTGATATTCTAAAGGTGTTCATTGATGAGGTGAAAAGGCAGTTAGATAGAAAGATAAAGGTTGTGAGATCAGATCGAGATGGTAAACATTATGGTAAATATGATAAGAGTGGACAATGTCGTGGTCCATTTTGAAAGTTTCTCGAAAGTCGGGGCATATGTGCACAGTATACTATGCTCGGTACACCACAACAAAATGGTGTATATGAAAGGCGGAATCATACTTTTATGGATATGGTTAGGAGTATGTTAAGTTACAGTATTGTACCTTTGTCTTTGTGGATGCATGCATTAAAGACTGCTTTGTATCTACTCAATAGAGTTCCTAGTAAGGCAGTTCCTAAGACATCTTATGAACTATGGACAGGTAGGAAACCCAGTTTGAGGCACCTTCAAGTTTGGGGATGCCCAACAGAAGTAAGAATATATAGTCCACATGAAAAGAAGCTCGATGCAAAAAACATTAGGGGTTACTCATTGGCTATCCAGAAAAATCAAAGGGTTATAGATTTTACTATCCTAACCATGTACGAGAATAATGGGGTCTTAGAATGCTAGGTTCATTGAGAATGGTTAGTTAAGTGGGAGTGGAGAACCATGAAAAGCGGACAATAAAGAAATTCAAGGTGAAAACCTTACACCCAATGATTCTCCTCAATTTGTTGTTCCTCTCGTTGTATCACAATTACACAACATACCAAAGCAACGAATTAAAGTTACAAACCCACAAGGTGAACATGAAGGTATTGATCTCCCAAATCAACAAGATGAACCGGTAAATAATGCACAAATTGAAATTCAGCAAACGATGAATGAACCACAAGAACTGGCATTAAGAAGGTCTGAAAGGCAAAGAAGGCGAGCTATTTCGCAGGATTATAGGGTTTACCCAATTGAGCATGAATGTGACTTGAGCATTGATGATGACCCAGTATTGTTCAAACAAGCCATGGAATGTAACAATTCAAAAAAGTGGTTAAATGCCATGAAAGAAGAGCTGAAATCAATGGATGACAACAAAGTCTGGGAATTAGTTGAGTTCCTTTAAGGTTCAAAACGAGTTGGTTGTAAATAAGTCTTCAAGACTGAACGAGACTCGAAAGACAACATAGAACGATATACAGCCAGACTTGTCGCCAAGGGTTACACTCAAAAGGATGGCATTGACTGCAAAGAGACTTTCTCTCCAATATAAAGAAAGACTCTTTGAGAATTGTTATGGCTTTGGTGGCTCATTATATTTTGGAGCTCCACCAAATGGACGTAAATACCACATTTCTAAATGGTGAATTGGAAGAAGAGGTATATATGGACCAACTAGAAGGGCTTTCAACCACAGGAAAAGAAAAGTTGGTGTGTAAGTGAAAGAAGTCAATATATCGACTGAAACAAGCTTCCAGACAATGGTATCTTAATTTCAAAAATACCATAAAGTCATACATTTTTGTAGAAAACTACATGAAGGTCAGTGGGAGCATGTTCATTATATTAGTCCTATATGTTGATAATATTCATTTTGCTGCTAATGATATTGGATTGTTAAATGATGTAAAAAAGTTTCTCTTTAATAAATTTGAAATGAAAGATATGGGTGAGGCATCCGATGTGATTTGGGATAAAAATATTTCGTGATAGATCACAAGGATTGTTAGGATTATCTCAGAAGAGCTACATAAATAAGGTGTTAGAGATATTCAGAATGGAAAAATGTTCTGTTGGAATAGTTCAAATTCAGAATGGGACAAGTTCAGTCAAACTCAATGTTCTAAGAATGATTTTTGAATGATATGCCAAGGAATCTATTCCCTATGCATCAGTGGTTGGGAGCTTAATGAATGCCCATACATGTACTCGGCAATTTCGGAATGGACCACTGGAAAGCTGCAAAGGTGCTTACGTATTTACAAGGCACCAAAGATTATATACTCATGTACAGGAGGTCATATTATCTTCAGGTGATTGGTGACTTGGATTCAAATTATGCCGGTTGTGTGGACTGAAGAAAATCCACATTTGGTTACTTGTTCCTGTTAGTCGGAAGAGGAATATCATGGAAGAGTGGAAAGCAGTCAGTTATTGCTACTTCCACCATGGAAGCTGAATCTGTGGCATGCTGCTACAATGGATAAATTGTGGTTGCAGAACTTCATCTCAGGGTTTGGAGTTGTCGATAGTATAGCTAAGCCGCTGAGAATTTTCTATGACAATTCTGCAACTGTCTTCGTCTCAAAGAATGACAAATACTCGAAAGGTGCTAAACATATGAATTCAAAGTATTTGTCTGTCAAGCATGAAGTACAGAAAGACAAAGTGTATACTGAGCATATCAATACTGACTTGATGGTAGCAGATCCGTTAACAAAGGGAGTACCACTCAAGACATTTGTAGGGCATGTTGACAGAATGGGCCTTATAGATTAGTCCTTGTTAGCATGATATAGCATTTTGTATATATACATTAAATAGTCTTGCTCTTATAGTTATGTTACTAGATAAATTCAGTTAAACTTGTGTTTCTGCTTATTATTTGTTATACGGATTATATTGTATACATTATTATTTTGTGAGATGACGTTATGTGAGGATTATAGTATTCCTAAATTATGGTTATTCTCCATAAAGTCATTTTGAGTTGGGCTAATTACGTGATACATGGAAAGGATCAAGTCGTTATTAGATTTGTGACCGCCATGATCCGATCAATTTAATTCAATGGAAAGATTTCCACATGAGACATTCAATATAAAACGCGCAGTTAGGGACCGTTTGGTTCAAGATTTGGGATATTAACAAGGTAATATACATGGTAGGCATCCTAAGGTGGTTAAGTGAAATGGGCGTCATTAAGTTGGTATATCGGTATTGACGCGTTTGTTTAGAGCAAAATATTACCACCATTTCACTTAAAAGTTGAAAATGCCAATCATTTCATACCCATGTTTGTTTGTTTAAAACATGCTCAATCCCAGTCATCTGATGGTTATATTTGGAAAATGACTACACATGCCCCTATATAAGTTGAAATACATATTTTTTTTAAGAAACGCCATATATATCCAACTTTGTTTAATTGCTAAACATAAGTTTATTTAATATCTATGTTTTACAATTATTTTTTTTATATTGTCAAATTTCAAAGCAAAATATACTTGCTAAACATGAGTTTGTTTAATATCCAAGTTTTACAATATTTAGCTATATTAATAATAAGTCAATCTACCTACAATGACACCTATGATTAGGGCAAGAAGTAAATGATACCAACAAAAACTCATTTTTCTTTTCTCGACTTCTACTGTCGGGACAAATTCATTGCTCACACCATGTTCATTCATTTCCCAATACTCCAAAAAAGATTGTTCCACTTACTTGCGACTTAGAAATGACTTATGGAGGGCACCCCTAAATCCATTGACTTGCAAGTTAGCTTCCGGCCATGTTTCATATATCCCCGGCCTATAGCCGACATAGACCACGTACGTTTTCCCCATGCCTAGGACAACAAAAACTACCACACAATGCAATCAATTAATAAAGTTCAACATAATTCATGTCCAACATGATTCATAATTAAAGTGCAACATATTTCATGTCCAACATAAACATCATTCAAATGCAACATAATTCATGTCCAACATAAAAACATAATTCAAGTTCAACATAATTTACACCAAACATCAACCAAGTGCAAGCTCCCCTAATAACACTTCAAAACCCTAGTCCTAGTCAACTTCCTCAATTTCACCAACTTCAACTCCATCATCTCCACCATCATCGTCACCTCCATCATCTAAATTCCTTTGTGGCGACCACAGTTGATCCATCAAAGCATAGTTGGGAAATGGTTTGGTCTTGAAACTAGCTGCTTTACGGGCATGAGGATTGTTCAAGTGTGCCTAAACCACATCAACCACAAAAACTACAACTTAAAACATTTTCTAATAATAACCACAAATAACGTTTCAACTCATACCAAAAATGAGCAAATATACCTGCATCCATGCATCCCAGAACCAGTCTTCTCCAACAATTAGATGACTTTCTTCATCCAATCGAAATCCATCTTGCAAGAACATCCTAACAACTCCATGTTCGCGCCTCATCATCCTATATTTGCTATGTATTGCAGTAGGGTTCGAATTCTTCCCCGGCACTCGTGCATTGAAAATTGTTATAACACGGTCAACCCAACCTGCCCGTAAGCCATAAGGTTACACCCGAGGCTGGGTTAACAAGCACTCAAGAAGCACACGCTCTTCCTCAGTTGACCTTGCAACTTTAGCTGGTCTAGGAGCATTCCTATTTCGGCCAATTCCTTACATTTCTATGTTTAAGAATTCAAAGCATAGGACACAAAACATTCCATATAAGATGATGCTGATAAACATAATAAATATGCAAATTCAAAGTGACATGAAACATTACAACCAAATAAAACACATAAGCATTCAAATATCATGTTGTTCCACTCAAGCACATTACGAAAAAACAAAGGTTCACAACATATTACAAATACTAGCCATGGTACTAAAACAAAGCCCTAAACCCGAACCCTAATCAAACCCTAATCAATGTCATCATAGTCAGTGAGTCTACGTTTGTCCAATTCTGCCTCTTCAGCTGTTGTGTTCTCCTTGAAGATCAATTGTAGCTGCTTTTGGTGTTTCAATGCCTTCCCCCTAAGAGATGGACTTTGTGGGAATTGTCGTTCCCACAACATCCACAACTCATCCGAACCCTCAAACTTGTTAAGTTTATTCAACCTAAAGCCAAACAATATCATGGACTCTGCTAAGTCGTATTCCTTCTTGATGACTCCTACTTGACACCAAAATTCACACTTCTTCCCTAATTTCCGTGGGCACCTAATCACAAAAAGTTGGTGAATCCTAGCCGCATCTCGCAATAAGGCCAGAGGATCCAACACCGTGAAATCATCCTCAAACCAATGCTCGGTTAGAGCATCCACAATATCATCTATCTCTTTCTCACATCACACCTCGGAAGGAGGGTTGGTATCCATGGACAGAAGTTGTCTAATTTTAGCGTTTAAGGTAGACCTTGAACTGGATGCCATTCTCTACAAATAGAAACATCGAATTCTCTATTTCAATTATCTTAAACTCCAACACATAGCATGACATAAATTGCATTACACAACCAATTTATCAAACATAGATAAACAAAATCCACAATAAGAAAGCCACATTAAAGCAAGTTGAGGGATGATATAGTAAAACCATACACCATAAATATGTCTCACCATAGCAATACAAAATGTATTAAACCATAATTTCGGTTCACATAAGTCATAAACCTAAAAATACGACTAATTAGACTCAAGCATCATCATCTTCATCCATAGACCTACAAAGTTCTCCCAACAATTGGATGTTGCGTAAAGGCCTATAGTTCAAGTTGCCTAACACATACTCTCTCCTCATGTTTCTTAATTTGCTGAAGATAGCAAGTTGACTAGGAATCTTGCCCGGAAGTCTTGTGTTGAATATTGATTCAACACGTTGAATCCAACCTGGCCCATAATCCCTACCAAGTCTAGGCACACTTAACATGCACTCCAGTAGGACTTCCTCTTCAGTATTTGACCACAAAACCATGTTGGCTGCTCAAATATAACTACAAAGCCTAAAATCAGTTTTGGCTAAAAAAACACACTCAGAAACAGCAAAAAGCCATAAATCATTCACACATCCAACCAAATATTAAGCAAAAAGGCATAAATCCATGCTGCCATTCACTAATCAAACCAAATATTAACCAAAATTGCATATTTGTATTGCTGCCATTCACAAATCAAACCAAAGATTAACCAAACAACCATAAATTAGTTGCTGCCATTAGTAGATCCAACCAAAATATAACTTACAAACATAAATTCCCACTGCCATTAACAAACCCAATAGAAATATCAAACCAAAAACCCATCATTTGCCATAAACTAACAAACCCATAAACCTAAATTTCCAAACCCTAAATAACAATGGTATAAATGAGTTTGAAATTGGGCATAAAAAATCCTAAACACGAAAACCAAACACTGCCATCATGCGAAATCCATCAAAAACAAGGTACCATGCATGGAATTCTAAGAATCAAGAACAAAATAAATCTCACAACCTATAGAGAATCAAATCTAAATATTTAGTGAGACAAAGTGGACAAAACTTACACCAATATGTAGATCGAAGCACGAGGAAGAAAACCCACACGAGCGGCGACAGAAATGGACGGTGGCGCCGGCGATATCTAAGTGCGAGGGCTCCGGCGATTTAAAGAGAGAGAGAGTGTGTCGATGGAAGAGAGAAAGAAATGAGGGGAAAAGAAATTTTGTTTTGTTTTTATACTCATAGGTATTTCGGAATTTTGCAAATGTTATGAGGATAAAATTGGCAAAAATTAATAACCCCTTTAAATGAGATTCCCGGTCATCAAAGATGACCGAATTCCGCGTGGGTATCACGCGTGTCTCACACGCTTGGTAATAGGGCGCGTGTGGTAATATCCGATTACCACCCGCCCTTTTGCCAAACGGGGTCATCTCGGGGGAATCCCGTGAGATACCCAGTAATCTCACAGGCTTACCCCAAACCAAACGGCCCCTTAAGGTATATTGAATCTTCAAGCCATTATATAGGCCAAGTAGGAGATTGTTGGATTAATTTTCTTTTAATTAATTTGGCACATATAACTTTTGGGCTTTCCTTATTATTAAAGGAGTCCAATTGATGGAACTTAGATTCCTAGTTAGATAAGAGTTAAAAAGGTTCTAATAGTAGGAAAGGATTAAAGACTCCTATTAGGTTAGAACCTAAAGGGTTTATTATATAAAGGGATGAACCCTCCCTATTCTCTTCACACAAAATACTTGACGGCTATTAAAGTTAGAGTTTCTTATCCATCAGAGAAGCCATGAGAGTTGAAGTCAGAGAAAGGGGAAAATCATATAGTTCGAGATTTTCTGCACCAAGTATGGACAAAGGTAAGTTGTCTAACTATCTTGATTTCATATTATATTTAGTTGATTTATTCCGGATGAAAGATCTAACCATAAAAAAAAACCTCTGATCTTACGTTATAAGACTAACATGGTATCAGAGCCAAGTTACTCAGTAAGAGTTGTTCAGTATAATGATTTCTTACTTTTACAAGATGTTTTACATGTACCTAAATTCACTTTGAACTTAATTTCATTAGAAAAGCTAACCTCTGATCTTCATTATTGTCTAATCACTTTGTCTTCATACTATATTATACATGACATCCATCATTGGAAGATGATTGGCGTTGATAAAAGATCTGAAATGTTATAAGAATTGCAAGTTGAATTTGATTTTTCTGCTTATACTAGGCTTTCTAAAACTATTTCTACTTCTTGTACTAATGAGAATTACATTCTCTGTCATAATAGATTAGGATATCCTTCTTTTTTCAAGATTGAAATTGTTAATTTCTTATTCTGTTCCTATTCAAGTTTGTGAAGCATGTTATATGTCAAAACATAAAAGGGCTCCTTTTCCCACCAGTAATTTTGTTAGTACTCAATGTTTTGATCTTGTGCACATTAACATTTGGGGTGATAATTATGCACCCACATCAAAAGGACATGTTTACTTTCTTACTATTGTTGATGACTATACTCATTATAAATGGGTTTTTCTTATGAAGAATAAGTTTGAAGCTCGTACTATTGTGCAAGATCTTTTTGTTTTAGCCAAAACACAATTTGTTGCTGATGCCAAGTGCATTCGTACAAACAATGGACGGGAGTTTAATATGCTTTATTTCTATCAGTCAAAAGGTATAATTCATCAAACCTCATGTGTGAAAACTCCTCAGCAAAATAGTGTGGTAGAAAGAAAGCATCAACATATACTAAATGTAACTAGATCTTTAAGATTTCAAGCTAGTTTACCTATTGAATTTTGAGGAGAATGTGTATTACATGTTGTTTTTCTTATTAATAGAAATCCTACACCTGTTTTAGGTAATGTTTCACCTTTTGAAAGATTATATAATGAACCTCCTAATATTGATTCATTAAAAGCTTTTGGTTTTCTTGCATTTGCTTCCAATCATAAAAAAATATTAAAAAAAGTTTGACAGTAGGAGTATCAAAAGCATGTTTCTTCGTTTTGTCCTTGGTGTTAAAGGCTATAAGTTTTTTAAACATCAACTTAAAAAGATGTTTATCTCATGTGGTGTTATGTTTTATAAGCATATTTATCCTTTTTTTGCAAATAATGCCCATATTAACAAAATGTCGTTAAAGCATAATTCTGCAGAAAATTTGGTTTTCCCAAATTTTATAAATCTGCTGGTTATGGGGCTGCTAATGTTGTTTCTAGAGGTCACAATCAGTCCTTTTCTTCACATCAGCTGCCTCATGTTACTACAAACGTTCCACCAGAATTTGCTAATCAAATAGCAGTTCAGGATGAAGTTCTTGTTGTTCATCATGTTCATCTTGTTGTTGAAGTTATTCATTCAAACTTAAAAAACCCAAAACCCAGTTTTTGCCTTTTGAGGTTTCAAACACTCAACAAAAACATTACTCATACAATTGAAACAACTAGAAGAAACCCAAGACAAAGATTCAAACCATCTTACGTTACAGATTTCAAATCTGCTCAAGTTCAAATCCAGAAAACAAGTCCACATGCACTTCCTATTGTTTTCTCACACAATAAACTTTCTTCTAAGCATAAAGTCTTTGCAGCAGCAATAGACACTGGTAAAGAACTTAAGACATATAAAGAAACAGCCAAGGACAACAACCGCAACAAGTAATGATAAAAGAATTTGCAGCTTTGGAAAAGACCAAGATCTGACAATTGGTTGATCTTCCACTTGGAAAACAAACAATAGGCTTTTATGTGGGTATATAAAATAAAGAGAAAAGCAAATGGTTCAATAAAAAGATATAAAACAAGGCTAGTGGCTAAAGGATGTACTCAGCAAGAAGGGACTGATTTCTTTAGACACTTTTAGTCATGTGGCAAAGGACAACAGTTAGAACATTGTTAGCGGTAACAGCAATGAAAGGATGGTATTTACAACAATGTGATGATATTTAAAAGAAGAGGTCTATATCTAGCTTCCTGAGGGTATTTTCAAGGATCAAACAAAGTTTGTAAATTTGTAAAGTCACTTTATGGTTTGGCTTAACGTACATAAATAAATTTTGCAACCGTTCAACTTCTTTGCCTGCTATTGCTAAGATTATAAATTCCGACTCCATTTTTGAATGTGTAATGCAAGTTTGCTTTTTAGAAGCCCAACTTATAACCCCTCCGCCTAATGTGAAACTCCAACTTGAGGTGGCTTTACTTTCATGGTTATTTGTTAACCAACTTGCATCACAATATCGTTCCAAAACGGCTGGATAATAATTATATATGACTCAATTCTCTTGTTTTCTTTAGATAGCCGAAAACTCTACTAATAGCTCCCCAATGAGTCATGCTTGGCTTACTTGTAAATCTTGCCAACATCCACACGACATAGGCTATATCTGGTCTCGTACTATGCATAGCATACATGAGACTACCAATAGCACTAGCATATTCTAATGGTGCAACTATTCTTCCATTATTTTCTAATAATTTGACACTTGGATCGAAAGGAATACTTAACTCTTTTATGCCAAGATACTTGAATTTATCAAGCATTTTGTCAATATAGTGAGTTTGGTTTAAGGTATAGCCTTTACCATGTTTCTTTACTTTAATTCCCAAAATTGTATCCACTTCTCCAAGATCTTTCATTTGAAAAACTGAAGTAAGATACTTTTTGGTTTCTTCAATTCCTTTCATATTTGTGCTAAAAATTAGCATATCATCAACGTAAAGGCACAAAATTACTCCATATTTATTTGTTGTCTTGTAATAGATGCACTTGTCGGCATTAATATGCCTAAAGCCATTTGAAATTATGGTTGTGTCAAACTTCTTGTGCCATTGTCTCGCGGCTTGTTTTAACCCGTATTATTAGTAACTAATTTGCAAACTTTCTGTTCATTTCCGGGTAGCACAAAGCCTTCCGGTTGATTCATGTACATTTCTTCCGTTAAGTCATCGTTTAAGAAAGCCGTTTTGACATCCATTTGATGTACAAATAATTTATAAATTGAAGCCAAAGCAAACAACAATCTAATAGATGTTATTCTAGCTACCCGTGCATAGGTGTCAAAATAATCTATGCCTTCTTTTTGTGTATAACCCTTAGCTATCAATCTAGCATTATAGGTTTGTATAAAACCATCATCTCTATATTTTCTTCTAAACACCCATTTACACCCAATTGCTTTAGAACCGGGTGGTAAATCCAATAAGACCCATGTGCCATTGGACATTATAGAATCCATTTCATCATTAATGGCTTCTTTCCAAAAAGCTACATCTCTCGAAGCCATTGCTTCATTATATGTTTTAAGGTCACTTTCTAAATTAAGTACAAAAGGTTTCTTATTAACAATTTTAGTTCCATCACTTTCAATGAAAAATAATGGAATTTGGTGAGACAAAGTCTGAATCCAAATGTTTTTCTTTTCGGATTCTTTGACTTCTTCTTGGTACACTTGATTCGCCACTTTCTTTTCTTTTCTCACCAACCCCCACATCACTAGTATTTGGTGCAATTTGATTTTGCACTTCTTTTCCATCCTTAAATAGAATTGTGTCATGAAGAAATTTATCTTCAAAGAATTCCACAAGAATGGATTCAGCAATCACATTTGATTCTAAATCCAAAAGTCTATAAGCTTTTGAGTTTTGTGCATAGCCTACAAAAATACTCTTTATTCCTCTTGGTCTCAACTTTGTCTTGTGATGAGGATTTGGAGCCTTATAGAATGCTATGCACCCCCACACTTTGAAGTAATTTAAGTTAGGATTTCTTCCATTGTTCCAAAGCTCATACGGTGAAGCATCAAATTTCTTAAATGGAATTTTATTGTAAATTTGACATGCTGTCAACAAAGCTTCACCCCAAACTGTAAAGGGTAACTTAGTATTCATTAACATGGCATTAACCATGTCTACCAAGGATCTATTTCTTCTTTCTACCAACCCATTTTGTTGGGGTGTGTAGGGGGCTGTTCTTTGATGAATTATGCTATTATTTTCACAAAATTCATCAAAAGAATCTGGAAAGTACTCCCCCCTCTATCACAACGAAGCACTTTGATCTTTTTCTCCTTTTGATTTTCAACAGTTGATTTATATTCTTTGAATCTATCAATTGCTTCATCCTTGGTTCTCATTAGATATACATATGTAAATCTTGAATGGTCATCAATAAAAGTTATGAAATATCTTTTCCCTTCTCTAGTTAATTGACCATTTAATTCACATATATCATAATGCACAAGTTATTGTAAATTTGTACTTCTCTCAACCTTTGGAAAAGTTTCCTTGTCATTTTGGCTTCAATACAAATTTCACACTTCTTTTCATGATTATTCGTACAAGTTATATAGTCATGCTTAGACATAATTCAGATAAACGAGCATGACATAACATAAGCAATTGAATTCATTTTATTAATAATAGATGCCTTAAACATGTCATCATTGGAGTATCCCTTTCCTATGAATATTCCACTCTTAGTTACAATAACTTTGTCGGCCTTTAAAACAATCTTAAAGCGATTCTTACATAATAAATTTGCAGAAATTAAATTCTTCCTAAGGTCCGGTACATGGAAGACATTAACAAGATTGAGTGTCTTTCCAGAGGTGAAATTAAGTTCCACACTTCTTTTTCCCAAGACCTTGGCAGCAACATGGTTACCCATCAACACTTCTTAAGGCTCCTTCAGTTCTTTATAAGTTTTGAACATTGCCTTATTGTTGCAAACATGAATGGTGGCACCAGAATCTAACCACTAATCATTGGATACAGCCACAAAAGCCATATGAAATTCTGTTATCATAACAACAAATTCTTTAGATTCGGTTTCTACCATATTAACTTTATGGTTGCCCGAATTTGAGGAGTTCCCATTCTTATTCTTGTATGTCAACTCCTTCACATAGTGTCCTCTCTTTCCACAATTGAAACAAGAATGATTCTTCTTGAAGTTGTTGGCATTTTTGTTGTTATCCTTTTTAAATTTCTTTTTTTTTTCACTTTAAGAGCGTTTTGAGCACCACCACCAGAGGAAGTTCCTTCATTTGAAGTGAAAGAAACATGGTTCATCTTTGAACCCAACATAACTTCATCTTTGGCTCTGTTCTCACATTCAATCTGAAGATGTCTGATGAATCGCTCTATAGTATAAGTTTCAGAAGAATGGAGAATTTTATTTCTATATTTATTCCAACTTGCAGGGAGTTTTGATAGTATTGCTCCCACTTGAACTGCATCAGGAATTCTTAGTTGCAACTCATTTATTTGAGAAACAAGAATCTCCAATTCTCTGACTTGATCCATGATAGGCATATTATCAGAAAAATTAAATTCAAAGTACTTCAATGCCAAGAATCTGTCAGTTTCTCGTTTCAAATGTCTGTATTTGGCATCAAGTGCATCCCATACTTCTCTTGGTGTCCTGTAGTTTCTGTAGACATCATACATCCTACCTGTCAAAGAATTGAGGATGTAGCCTCTCCACAACATTTCATCAGTCTCTCGTTTTGCCTTGTTTGCAGCCAATCTTGCCTTCACTTCATCAAAATCATCAGGATTTGGTTCTTCATTGGTTGCAAATCCATATATAAGAGATAAAACAGGTTCAATGTCGTGAGAAGCCAAGACATGCAATCTTGCCATCTGGTATAATTCCTTCCATCAAATTGATCCAGTTTGATTGTCTTGTTCTCTTGGAATTGGACCTTCACGTTTTGATTCAAGGTTGTCTCCATAATATTGCCTTTAGATTGTTAGAAAAAATTGATAAGAAGAAGACAATAGCAGAAAGCAGAGAGATCAGAGAGCCTTGAGGCGTGACTTAATCACTGTCCTAAAGGCAACTAGAATTTCCCGGCCGCGCTTCGCGTGCGGCTGTTTTATTTTTTAAGTTCTTTTAAGAAAAATTAAGTTAAGAAATGGAATTTATATTTAATTTATAATTTATTTTATAGAATTGTTTTGGTAAAAAAAAAATCTTCCATTCCTCCCCTCTAATTAATTCGGTCTATGATATTATTCTTTACATTCATTGAATAGCGGAGGAAAGGGGATGAACCACTTTTAATTTTCCCAAGCTATAATTAATTTATTATCATAGATTCATAGTCTATAATTAATCTTTTAAATTATAAATAAATAGAAAAAGACTTTTAATTCAATAGGCAAGACCCACATTTGAAATTTAACATATTAATAATACACAAAAAATTAAATATTGAATGAACACAGACATAATAAACAAAGCATTAGGAAATTAACACTTGACACTTGTTAAAAAAAATCAAATTCCATGTGACGCTCAATGAGAGCTTTGCTCATAAGAGTAATAGTAGGTATAATATTTTCTCCTTTATCAGAGAGCCTTTAGGATTCAACAAGGAAGAAGATAGTTTTAAAGAAACATTGAGAAATCAAGTGTGTTTGAAATTTAATAAGACTTGCACTTTTATAGAAGAAGAAACGGTTTCTCAAACAGTTACAACTCCTAAATTCAAGTTGAAAATCAACGATTCAAACTCAACTGCTTTATTCAATATACATATCTTTCCAAGTCTTATAATGTAATTGGACTCTTAAGTCCTAATGTTCACAACTATCAAATATATAAATATATCTAACAATTCCTTTAATAAATATATGCATGCTATCTTTCTTTCGGCCCCCTAGTTCTTCACTTCTTTTAATTATTATTATAATCTTATATATATAATATATATATATATATATAGCAACTAGGTAGATTTCCCACGCAATGCGCGTGTTGTGTGAATGGAATGTGTTAGTAATATCTGGTTTTGTAAGACTATTAATCTGTGGTTCAATTGTCAGATCGGGAACTGATTTTCATATATATCGTGTTAATTAAATATAATTTATGTAAATGTATTGTTTTAGTAATATCATATGTAATATATGGGTCTTCAATCTTCATATTCATTTTTAATATATATCTTTATAATAAATGTTATTAGAGAATAAATTAATTGATTAAATTAGACAACTTTCATGAAATTGCTTAACCAAAGAAGTTAAATATCTAAATCTAATGTTTACAAATCTTTGTGAGTTCAATACTAACTGAATAATTAATGCACGTAACATCATTTTCTAGAATTTCTGATTTGATCTGACTAAGTCTGTTCCAATGTTGTTTGTCGTGGTTCACACACGGAGGGTATATATTATGTTGGAATGCCATTTGTTGATCCAATGTGACTGCCCGTGTTAATTCTCTATTTTTTCAAATTCCTTTCTTGGCAGTCGTGCTAAACAAATGCTTGATATAGATGATCCCTTGATGGTCTAAGATCGATTAGGTAGAGTCCCAATGCATTTAATTGTTAAACAGATATTCCATTTGCAATTTTGGTCTCCATGGGGCCAATTGATGCGATCCTCCACAATACATTTTTAATGTTAACAATAAAAAAGATTAAAAAAATTAGTAATAACGAGTTAAGAAAGTAAAAATTATTAAAACTTTAATTTGTACTTGTCGTAACGTGCGGGTCCGGGGAACCCTATCGCTCCGACTTAAACAACAGGAGTCGCCACTAACCAATTTCTAGGTGTGATTAGTCACCTATTTACCATTAAAAGCTAGTTAGGTCCCATGCTTGGCAAAAACCTGACTAAGCCTACTGGTCTGATCTTCTAACCTAAGTCTAGGTTCGGGAGTCCATTACGTTCAGGGAAGGATTAGCACCCCTGAGACGCCCGTCAAACGACGGTACCATTAGTCTAACCAGATTCTATGTGAGTCAAAATGAAATTGGTTGATTTTATCCTAATCTTGTTTATTAAGAAAATTATTAAAATAATAAAAAGTAATAGATAAATAGCTCTATAAAAAAATATTTTTTGGCCGTTTTTTATGTCTTTTCTCTAATCAATGCATGTATGCAAATGATGAATGCAAAAATCAAATTATTAGACCAATTCACGTAGTCTTGGTGATGCGAATCTAGTTGTGTTAGATTCAAATCTAGCCTTGAATATCTATCAAAGTCGACTTGAACTTCCTCAACTTCTAGATGTGTATGTCGATGACCTTCACAAGGTGAATCCTCTTCTTTCGTCGGCCCAAAGTCTCCAATTAGACCTGCAATTGTTAACTCTAGAACACAAGATTCACAAACAATCAAGTATCACAACTTAATTGTTTGCTAGGACTCTACAAGATTGAAGAACCCTAAATTTTGCTCAAACTAGAACAAAGAAGCTAAATAATCAATTTGGGTAAAAACCTCAATTTTATTAATCAACTCAACTTATCTTTACAAGAGGGGGGTTGGTGCCTTTATATAGGCAAGAAGGGGGGGCGGCTCTGATATAAATTCCTATGCCCTAAGGGTAAAGGAAAAAGCTAGGAAGGAGCTAGGAAGGATCCTACTCCTTATTCTACTAGGAAAAGGAAAATAACAAACAAGGATTGGACTTAGTCAAACAAGGCCCAACCCAATGTTATCTAAACTAAATAAATAGCTAATTAAAATAGAATTAAGCCCACAATGGCCAAATTACAACTCTAATGACCTAATGCTCATCGATTTCAAGAAGAGTGCACAACTTGGAATCGATGGGAATATTCCTTTGATGATGGTCTCCAATGGGCTTCAAATGATCTCCGATGGCCTTTAACTCTTCAAGATGAACTCTAATGAGGCCAAACAAAGCTTCCTTGAATCTTTTAGCTCTTGCCCTAGTCATTGGGCCTAATGGCATCTTCAATGGATCAAATGGCATCTTAGGCAACTCCGATGAGCTTGAAACTTCTTCCTTAGCATCTTCAAGCTTCTCCAAGCCTTCTTGCCGCATATGCACATCCTCTCCATGATCTCCATTGTGCTCTTCAAGACCCTGATGAGTCCTTGGCGCATCATCCCCTCTCCCTTGAAAAGGATTTGTCCTCAAATCTGCATCATTATCAAACAAGGATAAGTCCGAGACATTAAAAGTAGCACTTACATTACCATATTCACTAGGAAGATCTAGCTTGTAAGCATTGTTGTTGATCCTCTCCAAGACTTGGAATGGACCATCTCCACGAGGTAACAGCTTAGACTTCCTCCTCTCAGGGAACCTTTCCTTCCTTAGATGCAACCAAACCCAATCGCCAGGTTCAAAGATGACCTCTTTGCGCCCCTTGTTAGCATTCTTCATGTAGTGTTGAGTTTTTTTCTCAATTTGTGCTCTAACCTTTGCATGAAGATCCCTAACAAAATCTGCCTTGCGTTGCCCATCTATGTCAACTTGCACACTCAAAGGTAAACTCAACAAATCCAATGGAGTTAGAGGATTAAAGCCATACACACATTCAAAAGGTGAAAATCCAGTTGTACTATGTATGCTTCTATTGTATGCAAATTCAACATGAGGCAAACAATCTTCCCAAGTCCTTAAGTTCCTCTTAATCAAAGCTCTAAGTAAGGTAGATAAAGTCCTATTAACTACTTCAGTTTGTCCATCAGTTTGAGGATGACAAGTAGTTGAAAATAACAACTTAGTACCTAACTTAGCCCACAAAGTTCTCCAAAAGTGACTTAAGAACTTAGCATTTCTATCACTCACAATCGTTCTAGGCATTCCATGTAGTCTAACAATCTCTTTAAAGAACAAATTAGCTACATTAATGGCATCATCAGTTTTAGTACAAGCAATAAAGTGTGCCATCTTAGAAAACCTATCAACAACCACAAAGATAGAATCTTTACCTCTCCTAGAACGAGGTAATCCTAACACAAAATCCATGCTAATATGAGTCCATGGTTCATGAGGAATAGGCAAAGGAGTATACAAACCATGAGGCTTAGATGTAGATTTAGCTTGCAAACAAGTAATGCAACTAGAAACATGTTTTCCTACATCATATCGCATCTTAGGCCAAAAGAAGTGTTCATGCAATATCTCATATGTTCTATCAACACCAAAGTGACACATTAAACCACCCTCATGCGATTCCCTCACAAGCACAAAACGCAAAGAACAAGTAGGTATACACAATCTAGATTCTTTAAACAAAAATCCATCATGCTTATAATACTTCCCAAATCCAGAATTCTCACATGCTTTAAACACATCACTAAAGTAAGCATCACTAGCATATAAGTCTTTAATAAACTCAAATCCAAGAAAATTAGAATCAAGCATGGAAAGTAAAACATACCTCCTTGATAATGCATCGGCTACAACATTCTCCTTACCTTTCTTGTAGCGCACCACATATGGAAAGGATTCAATGAACTCAATCCACTTAGCATGCCTCTTATTCAGCTTTTGTTGGCCCTTTAAGTACTTCAAGCTCTCATGATCCGTGTGAATCACAAACTCCTTAGGCCACAAATAATGCTGCCAAGTTTGTAATGCCCTAACAAGAGCATACAACTCCTTATCATAAGTAGGATAGTTCAACGCATCCCCATTCAACTTCTCACTAAAGTATGCCACAGGTTTCCCTCCTTGCATGAGTACTGCGCCAATACCTACACCTGATGCATCACATTCAATCTCAAAAGTATTGTTAAAGTTAGGTAAAACAAGCAAAGGAGCATTAGTTAATTTGTCCTTCAAAGTCTCAAATGCTTCTTGTTGCTCTTTTCCCCACTTGAATGGTGCATTCTTCTTCATCACACTAGTAATAGGGGCGGCTAAGGTGCTAAAATCCTTAACAAACCTCCTATAGAATCCGGCCAAGACATGGAAGGATCTCACTTGACCAATGTTGGTGGGGTTTGGCCAATCCTTGATGGCTTTGATCTTCTCCTCATCAACATGTATACCTTGCGCAGAAACCACAAAACCAAGAAAACAAGCTTGTTTGTGCAAAAGGTGCACTTCTTAAGATTAGCATACAACTTCTCAACCCTAAGTACATCTAAAACACATCTCAAATGCTCAACATGTTCCTCTAAGTTGCGGCTATACACAAGTATATCATCAAAATAAACAACAACAAACTTTCCAATATAAGCTCTTAAAACATGATTCATTAATCTCATGAAAGTACTAGATGCATTAGTTAATCCAAAAGGCATGACTAACCATTCATACAATCCTAATTTAGTTTTAAAAGTAGTTTTCCATTCATCACCCTCTTTCATGCGAATTTGATGATATCCACTCTTAAGATCAATCTTTGAAAATAAGCAAGAACCATGCAATTCATCAAGCATATCATCTAATCTAGGAATAGGGTGGCGATACTTAACTGTGATGTTGTTTATTGCCCTACAATCAACACACATTCTCCAAGTTCCATCCTTCTTTGGAACAAGCAAAACTGGAACTGCACATGGAGAAAGACTCTCGCGCACATAGCCCTTTTGAAGTAGCTCTCCAACTTGTTTCTCCAACTCCTTTGTTTCATCAGGGTTTGTCCTATATGCTGGCTTGTTTGGAATTTGCGCCCCAGGGATGAAGTCAATTTGATGTTCAATCCCTCTAACTGGTGGTAAACCACTAGGAATCTCCTCAGGAAACAAATCTGCATAATCACTCAAAAGAGAAACAATGTTGCTTGGAAGCTCTCCATCCAAGTTGTTAGTAGCAACAAGTGTATTTTTAAGCATAAGCAAGATCAAAACAGAATTATCATTCAAAGCATTCTTAATCTCACTCTTAGTAGCTAACATACACTCTTAAACAACTTTCTTAGAACTATCAACCAAAAAAGCCTTGTTTTCAACACAATTGGAACTAGAATTGGCATGCTTTTTCTTTTCTTGTGCCCTATATTCAGATTCCATTCTAGTAAAATCATCCCTCAATTTCAATTGATCTTTTAAAGCTTCTTGAGGTGATAAAAGGAATTAAAGTTAAAGGCTTCTTACCACACATGAAAGTATACTGATTAGCCTCACCATCATGATGTACCTTGTTGTCAAATTGCCATGGTCGGCCAAGTAGTATATGGCATGCTTGCATTGGTAGCACATCGCACAAAACATCTTCATTGTACCTGCCCAAAGAAAGAGAAACTAAAACTTGTTTGTTAACTTTAAATTCCTCCTTGTCGTTGATCCATCCTAAACTATAGGGTTTAGGGTGTTTGGTGGTGGGTAATTGCATCTCCTTCACTAAGTAAATACTAGTTATGTTGGTACAACTTCCACCATCAATGATCACACTACTAGGTTTTCCATTCGCATACATCCTAGTATGAAACAAGTTCTCTCTTTGATTGTGCACATCTTCTTTCACAAAAGCACTCAAAGCCTTTCTAGCAACCAAATTCTTAAGTGCATATCCCTTAGTATCATCATCACTCTCTTCTTGCGCAGACTCCTCCTCATCATCCCCATCACCACTTGAACCTAAATTGAATTCTTCATCTTCACTCACTATCTCACCATGATCATTAAGATACATCACCTTCTTATTGACACAATCTTTGGCATAATGACCATATCCCTGACACTTAAAACACTTAACATGAGATTTAGAGGAAGAACTAGATGAAGGTTTAGAATCGGATTTAGGACTTACTCCCTTTTGTTGCGCAACCTCCTTCTCCTTGTTGGAAGTTTTCTCATCTTTCTTGATTGGAGTTTTCCATGAGTTTGATGATGAAAATCCCTTCTTTGCGCCACTCCTCTTGACTTGTCCCTCGGCCTTTAGAGCTTGTTGTAACAAATCCTCAACATCAAAATATTGTTGCATCTCTACAATATCATGAATTTCTCTATTTAGTCCCGCAAGAAACCCAGCCATGGTGGCTTGTGTTGGCTCCTCAATTTCGGCTCTGGACATCAACAATATCATCTCGGAGTAGTACTCATCAACACTCTTTGTTCCTTGCCTCAAGGTTTGCAAACTTTGGTAAAGAAAGTTGATGTAGTAGCTTGGCACATATCTCTTTCTCATGACACTTTTTAATTCCGCCCAAGTATCTATAGGCCTCTCCAAATTTCTTCTCCTTGACTGCACCAATTGATTATACCAATTCAAAGCATTCTCAACAAATTCAAGGATAGCAATTTGTACCTTCTTAGATTCGGCATAGGGGTGATAATCAAAATACATGTCTAGCTTTGACTCCCAATCCAAGTAACCCGAAGGTGTCCCTCTCCCATTGAACTTTGGGATCTTGTATTTGATGTTGTCTTTAATCTCTTCCCTTGGTTCACCTCTCCTAGGCCGCAAGTTTTCATTGTAGGCTTGACCTCCAAGCTCTTGTTGCCTTAATCTCTCCATTGGATATACTCTCCTAGCAATTTGTCTTTGCTGGACTTGTTGGTTGTGGTTGATCCCTTTGCTCATTGTTTGGTGCGGCATTGTTTTCTCTTTGTTGAGGTGGTGGTTCTTGTTGTCGAACCTCCAAGGCATCTAATCTTGTTGTGATAGTGCCTAATTGTTGCAAAATAGCTTGCAAAGAAGTAGCCACATCATTGGCTTGATTTTGATCTCCCATTGTACCTACACACAAAGAAAGATTAGTAATAACAAATTCCTCACTAGTGGGTGTGTGATTTACCTTTGTTGTGCTCTCGTGTTTGCACTCAACCTATGGATTGGCGATCCACTACTCTCTTAATAATCTCACAAGATTATGCCTTTTTCTAGCTTCAATAGGCCTAATAAGAGCAAATAGTTAGAGCCTTCTTTCTTCTCGTGACCTACTTGAGGAACAAACAATTAAGAGCAATAACTTGAGTGAATCAAAAGGAAAGTGTTCTTTATACAATCCAAACAGCCTTTTTCCTCCCAAACTTGCTGCACAAAACACAATCAACACAAATCAATCAAATTAATCAAAAGAAAACCCTAGTACCACTTAGATCCAATTTTAAACCACTTATCTCCAATAGGGTTTCGATTCCAAAATTCTGCAAAACAAACTTCAATTCACAGCAAAAGCAACCCAAGAAACTCAAACAAACAATCAATTAGAGTTAGATGCAATCAATTGATCCAATTGCAAGTAGGAAACCCTAATCCCCAAATTCCCAAATCAAAAAGCCTAGTTTCTGAAAAATTGCGATGTCGATACAAATTTTTTTTGTTTTTTTCAGTATTTTTCCCAGAAATATCACACTAAAAGAAGTCTAGATCTCAAATTTCAAAGCTTTCCGAGCTCAAACGAAGCCAGAATAAATTTCACAAGTTTCTGGTTCGAAAAATTTTTTTATTTTTTTTTATTTTTGAAATATTTTTCGATTGAACTACAAGGTATAAGGACTCCAAATCTGAAATTTCAAAGCAATTGGAGTTAGAATGAAGTCACAATGAATTTTTGAAATTTCGGAATTTTTAGATCTAGAAAATTTTTGAGATTTGCGATAAGAACTTTTGAATGAGATGGATGAAAAACTTGATGATAGATGAATAGAAGGATAGATTTACCGATTGAAGATGACAACCTATGCTCTGATTACCAATTGATACGAATCTAGTTGTGTTAGATTCAAATCTAGCCTTGAATATCTATCAAAGTCGACTTGAACTTCCTCAACTTCTAGATGTGTATGTTGATGACCTTCACAAGGTGAATCCTCTTCTTTCGTCGGCCCAAAGTCTCCAATTAGACCTGCAATTGTTAACTCTAGAACACAAGATTCACAAACAATCAAGCAACACAACTTAATTGTTTGCTAGGACTCTACAAGATAGAAGAACCCTAAGTTTTGCTCAAACTAGAACAAAGAAGCTAAGATAATCAATTTGGGTAAAAACCTCAATTTTATTAATCAACTCAACTTATCTTTACAAGAGGGGGGTTGGTGCCTTTATATAGGCAAGAAGGGGGGGGGGCGGCTCTGATATAAATTCCTATGCCCTAAGGGTAAAGGAAAAAGCTAGGAAGGAGCTAGGAAGGATCCTACTCCTTATTCTACTAGGAAAAGGAAAATAACAAACAAGGATTGGACTTAGTCAAACAAGGCCCAACCCAATGTTATCTAAACTAAATAAATAGCTAATTAAAATAGAATTAAGCCCACAATGACCAAATTACAACTCTAATGACCTAATGCTCATCGATTTCAAGAAGAGTGCACAACTTGGAATCGATGGGAATATTCCTTTGAAGATGGTCTCCAATGTGCTTCAAATGATCTCCGATGGCCTTTAACTCTTCAAGATGAACTCTAAGGAGGCCAAACAAAGCTTCCTTGAATCTTTTAGCTCTTGCCCTTGTCATTGGGCCTAATGGCATCTTCAATGGATCAAATGGCATCTTAGGCAACTCCGATGAGCTTGAAACTTCTTCCTTAGCATCTTCAAGCTTCTCCAAGCCTTCTTGCCGCATATGCACATCCTCTCCATGATCTCCATTGTGCTCTTCAAGACCATGATGAGTCCTTGGCGCATCACTTGGGTTATTGAAAATTCTTTTCGAGATATATGCACGGAACTCCGAAGCATCCCGAAAGAACCCTCTCTTCCTCAGAGACACTCAACGAGCCCCGAAAACTCGATCACTCGTGAAAGCCCTTCTTCGGAAGGCTACGGTTATTGGTTATTTTAGTGGCATGTCAATTAATAAATAACATATAAATTAAAATGCATAATTAAATATGAATGCATGTGACCTATTCCTAATTTAATTCTAACTACTAAATTATTAAACATTAAACAAAACTCTAAATTAATTATGGGATAAAAGCTAAATTAGATTAAATAAAAAAAAAACTAAATCAACATGTACAAGTACTTGATCCCAGGAAATTAGCATGAACTTAAAACTGTTGAAGCCGAAATTGACTAAATTACCAATGGGCAAGCATTCCACTAAACAAATACCAACTAATAGTGACTAAAGTACGTTTAGTTTCAATTTAAACTAAGCAAACAAAGACCAAAACATATGAGCCAAATAACAATTAATATAAATAAAAAATAAAATAGAAAGTTAAACAAAATAAATACAACATAATCGATTTAATTGACAAAAATAAGAAACAGGTGAATAAAATCATGGCACTCAAATATACACAATGGCTAAATTAGAAGAATGTAGAACTAAAGCACCATAAATGAATATTATACCAACTGCAAAAAGATGATCACTCTTAGACTTGGGAAGCGTGATTCTTTTAGTCCCAAGCATTCTTTCTTCAATTTCCTTTAGATTTCAGGACGTCACCCTCAATTCAATCTTCCTTTGCTTTTATTTTTTTTCCTCGAAATCAACGTAATCCCTCTTCCTGCTTGTTATTTTCCACGAAACTCTCTCTTCCAGAGAGAATTTGCGGCTCTAATGAATTTTTTAACCCTAAAAATCCCCTCTTTTAAACCTAAAAAAAAACCTCCCCCTAACCCTAGAGACTTATCTATTTATACCTAGAGTCATTCCCTTTTTGGGTTTGGACTCAATTTACATGAAGAAAAATAAATCCACCTACATGGACCCATAAAAAATAATAATAATAAAAACATGAGTTTCAATTTTGGACTAAAAACAATGGGCTTGTTCCAAAATTAATTAAGCCCAAATTTTAGTGTCTACAGTACTAATCAAAAGTCATGAGTAATCGTAACCCACTCACCGGTCAAAGGAACATCACTCCTAACTCTTTCAGCCAGATTAGAAAAGTTGACAAATTCAAAGATATGCATGGGAATAGCATGGGGCACCTCATCTAATACTCGTACCATAGTAGCTGCAAAAAATGATATCATAAAAGTAGATCAACTAATAACTCGATACTTTGGTTTGTTAGTCATCACAACAAAATTTTTAAATTGATATTCTCTTCACGAATGATATCTTTGAACTTAGACACATAGTTTCTCCAAATCACGGCATGCATATAATTTCCCTGCACAAAGAAAAAATTGGATTGTAAGTTAATATTGCAAATTGCAAAGTTAACATATGAAGGAAAAGTACAAAGTCTCGAAACAAATAAAATACCTTCTCATCAACAATAACCATTTCCATAGTAATTATCTTCTTTGTGTCTCTATTGTTGAACACATTCCAAAGGCGGCATACTCTCACCCTAACCTTCCAATCTTCACGTCTCGAATTCAAATCACTGGTAAAATTGAAATCATTGGAAGCAACAGAACTGATCAGGGAAAAAAAGAGTTATATACCTATATAAGAAAATATATATCGAA
Source organism: Corchorus olitorius (assembly GCA_001974825.2). Taxonomy (NCBI): domain Eukaryota; kingdom Viridiplantae; phylum Streptophyta; class Magnoliopsida; order Malvales; family Malvaceae; genus Corchorus; species Corchorus olitorius. The sequence goes on along the minus strand of AWUE01018755.1, from coordinate 33,995 downwards.
TTCATTTAGTTGGGCTCACATAATTACCTCATGATGAGCAGTTGAAGGACTGAGAGCAAAGACAAATCGATATAATAATAGGATAATAGGTGAAGGAGAAGAAGATAATAGGATTGAAATGTTGAAGTAGATTCTTGAGATTATAAAAAAAAAAATCTCGAAACACAAATTATAGGAGGAGAGTAGCTCAAAAGTTGAAACCGGAACAAAACAACAGAATTAAGTGCTGCAAAGAAATAGACCATCAAAAATATTTGCTCTGAATTTATAATGCAGAATTTCTTTTGATAAAAGCTACGTAACGTTAATGGGACAATGAGGCATTATAATAAAATTGATTTAGTGATGTATAACGTTAATTGGAATTATCATTTGAATGTAATGTATATATAACGGTGAGGAATTACTGAAAGGATAAAAAGTATAAAAAAAAATTCCCTCTGATTTCATGTTGCTTTGTGGTGAAAATTTAAAGATATTTGAGCATTCTTTATTCATGTTGTAGACACCCATTTTTGTCCTGTATCCATTATTTTAAAATCAATTTGTTGCTTAATTGGCATTAGGGTCATCTAGGGGGCATTTTAGTCATTCGCACGTCCAGGGGCATTTTGGTCATTTTTTCACATTCAAGGGCATCTTGGTCATTTTAAGCTTACGTTTAGTTAGAATAGCTAATTCATCTCTTAGTCGTGTAGATTGTATTTGAAAAACCCAAAATTTTTGTGTGCACTTTTGGCATTTTCGCATATTTCATAGTTTAACTTCATTTAGTAATTTAGCATTTGTTGCATTTTAATCATATAGATTAAGCCCGTTTAGTAATGGGTCTAGTTTTCAATTAGCATTTTTATATCCAATTTATTCTCATGTTCTCTTTAATTACATCAATCATATGCATGTTTTTATTAGTTACTTTGGTCATATTCATGTTCATTTATTATTAAGCATACTCATTTATTTATGTCATTTTTGTCTACTAGTCATGTGTACATTCAAGTAATTGCATAACAAGTCTTGCATTGACCTATTTCTTTCCACAGTTTCCATATAGTCAGTTATCTTGTATCAATGGTAAATTGCATTTGCATAAGAAATTTAAACAAGCCATGTTCATTTTCCATTCACTGAATTATATATGGTCTACATATTAGTCCAAATTTGAGTTAGTAGCTCTGGTAGGCAAGGATACCATCTCCATATTTCTCTTCTTCAACCTTAACTCTTCTTCAACCTTGTTTGGCAAACCTGTTGAAAACAAAGAAGGAAGGGAAAATTAGGAAGTTCAGCAAGTCCAAATTACAAGGCCATTTTAGTCATTTCTATAGTACATGTCAGTATTTCATCATATCATATTTATTCAGCATTGTAATGGCATTAGACATTTGAGCATACATGGTCTTTAGCATTAACACAGCAAAGTCATATTCATGCTAATCATCAAGTTGTTTTTCAATGAATCCAAAGGCAAAGCGTAGAGGCTATTTAAATGAATAACTTTAGCTGCAAGGGACTAATGAAGCAGTGGCATATGAAGGGAAAATGCACTCAAAATAATGGATCCAGATGAATAGGTCGACTGTCCAATCCAGCAGCTAAATGCATTCAATTTTTTGCCACCAAACAGTGTGCTTGTGTGCAGGGGAATTAGACAAACAAAAGGCAGAATGAATCCATATCACGATGATCAAAATTAGCTGCAAGAGGACAACAAAGTAGTTGCACATAGAAGGCCAATGCATTCAAAATAGAGGAGCAAGTTCAGCAAAATTCAGGAATTAGAATAAAACAGAAACGGCCTACCTCAAAATAGGGGAGAAGATTCGGTTGTCTAAGCTGGTTGTTGGCCAGCTCCGCATCCTGATCCCAATTTGGTACCTGCTCACAAGAAAACAAAACTAGTTATTCAACAACAGAAAGGAGAGGAAGAATCTAGACATGGATTGGCCTTTTTTTTTCATCCATCGAATACAGACCTCACACACAGAATCGACTGATGGGATCCTTCGAGAATCTCTCAACACACCATTCTCTCATAACAATCACAGACGCCACACACTCCACACACACTCTACAGACACACCCTCATTCTCCAACGACTCCCTCTCAACAAACACCCTCTTTCATGCCCCGACCCGAAAGTCGAACACGGACAACCGCCGTGTCACCTTGAAACACGTGTCGGCCAGTCACGCTCTCCAAAGCAACACGAAGCGTCAATACCAGATCAAAAACATGGAAAACATGAATTGAGTATAAATTTAAAATACTGAACTTTTCAAATCAGAGTAAATGCGGAATCGTCAAAACCGAAATAATAAAAGTATTTTAATAAATCAGAAACCAAGTCAAATCCAATTAGTGGGTTAGTAAACAAGAAACAAGGCACGAGGAATGAGAATGAATAGACACAATGCCAGTGGGACCCGTCATGTAGTGAGAAGTACCTCTATGAGCAGTGATAACAGCCTACGCCACCGACTCGACCGTCCAAGAATCCACTGAGTTCTAACTACCCTGAAAACACAACAAGAATTTGAGGGGGTGAGTACACAAATGTACCCAGTGAGTGAGCCACCCTCAAAAGAGGACCAAAAGAGGGTGGGGTGCACTCACAACCAAAACAAGTAAGAAAACCAAGTTATAAAATCCTGGTTAGCAATAAAACAAGTTCAAGAAATCATTTATCATTTACATAAAACAAATGGGCTGCCAATAAAACCTATCCAGAGTGACCTTGGCCCGAGTCAACCTCCGGAACCGTCAGGGGCATTTTCGTCATCATCCAATAATTACTAAAAAAAACATCATTTTTCTCTTTTTGTCCAAACAAGCCCGTTCCCCTGACGTTAGCTTGGGTCCGGTACTGCGTGGTGGCCGCAACACACCCAATTCAGCTCTCCCATGCACACGTCGAACCGGTAGATGATAATATATCGTGTCGGGCCTGGAGCTACGAACCATGTGGATCCAAAATAAAGTCATGGTCCGTTAAAACAAACACACCAGCGCTGGGTCGCGTCCGAGATGGTCCACCAACAAGCCATACGTACTTCTGGAGCTACGTCCATAAGTCCCTGTATACTTGAAGAATTTCTTTTTAAACAAAACCAGGTCATTCATGCACCCAAAACATTTATCAAAAACATTATATAAATCATTCATGTAAAAACAGTAATAAAACATTTCCTCAACGGGTTCTCTGTTGAGGATAGCCCACTCACAGTTTAGGGGACTCGTATACCCCCAAGGTGAATCCACAGTGAGCCTAACTGGTGTCTCGATCAGCGCCTCGGCCGTCTGATTGAGAAGTGCACCAAACACAAGAAAACCGTTAAAACCAAACTCAGAGATTAAATTCATAAACCGAAATAAAGCCAAGTTTGTCAATCTAAACCAGGATAATATACCAATATAAAACCAAAATAATAAACGAAAATACCAAATCAGTTAGATACAAAGGAATAAAATGACAAGAAGTATAGAAACCAGACCCACGGTCTAATATTGAGGAGTTAAATATGTCTCTATATGTCTTACAGGGTTCTAATACGAGTTTCAGATTCCAAATACACTTTCTATAACTTATCCGATCATAACTGCCATTTAGGGGTAAAACTGTAATTTTACCACATCAAGGGTAAATTGGTAATTTTGACATACTAGGTTGTTATGTTGATCCTCTAATCTTACATGTTCAAATAACGTGATTAGATAAACCAAATCCTTTCCTAAGGGCAAAGTTGTATTTTTACTCATTCGAGGGTAAAATTGTCAATTTCCTTATTATAAGTTTCACAACGTACGTATGAATTTATTGATATGAGTGACATTCAAATTCTCTCATTTCTACCCTTAGGGGTACTTTGGTAAATTTGATGACTAAGGGGCAAAATGGTAATTTTCCTCAATCGATGATAACACGATAACTTTACCCAAATGGGTGACTACGATATCTTTCCAATTCCCAAATATGCGATCTTACAGTTAAACTACATGTATCGCTCTTTTAAGGGCAAAATAGTAAATTTGCTTATCGAGGGTAGTTCGGTAATTTTACTTTCTTAGAGTATGGTGACATTTCTTATGTATTATAGTTGTGATCCTAATCGGTCGGATTCGAAATCATGACTTAACGGAATAATATTAGCACACTTAGCTATTTAAGGGTAAAATGGTAATTCACTCACTTGAAGGGTAAAACGAACATTTTATGTTCCTATGAATATTACGAGATAATATGAGAATTATTCGGATTTATTAACGTAACCGTTTAGTCGAATTCTTGTCCTCTTTAAAGGGTAATTGCGTAATTTAGCATCCTAAGGGCAATTCAGAAATTTACCCATCAAAGAGTAAAATAGTAATTTCATTATCATATCATTAATCCCAGAATTTATTTCCTAATATTTCTCATTTTCTTCTTTTCTCCTATTTCCTTTTCCTTTATTCCATTTATGCCAATGGGTCAAGCCTACTATATATATATATATTTTTTTTATTACACTTCCTTATGGGCTAGGCCCACTCTTTCTTTTCTTTTTTTTTAAATATTGGGTTGCCAGACTTGGCCCACGCACTTGGGCCGCGCTGGCCCGCGTGCTGGCTTGGCACGCTGGCTAGCGTGCCGGCCTGGCACATTGGGCCAAGCCTGGTTGGCCCAGGCCAGCCTACCAGCCAAAAGGCTGGTAGCTCCGGCCAGCCATAGCACCGCCAGAATCTGGGTTTTTTTCCAGATTCCGCCAAGGCCCTAATTTATCTCTTTTTTTTAATCCAAAATTTACCCCCTTTTCACCAAATTTCATTATTGACAACACACAAACACACTCCAAGTCTAAATTAAAGTATTACCCAAGCTTCAAACCTTAACTTCACAATAGAAATAAATCACAAAATCTTCTACTTTAAAAAATAACAAAATTACTCACCAACAACTCCATTCTTTTGGCTCAAACACCCTTCTTCCCTCACTTCTAACCATTGTTATAGCACCAAAGTAATTCCTTCCACTCCAAAACATAATTCACCATTAAAATCAAAACCTAAAACGGATATAAAATCAATAAATTATTTTTAAGTTTGAACCTTACCCCCTTCACCACCATTGAACCTCAAATCTCTCTTCAATATCCCAAAAACTTGAATCCAAGCATGAAATTGGAGCAAGCACAATAAAAGGATTGAGTTACAAATAATGCATGTGGACTTCCTTGTAAATTTCTTCTTATACAATTGGAGAGAGAAAGAGAGAGAGCTTGTAAGGAGAAAATGAAGATGGGGAAAACTGGAGAAGGAAAAGGAAAAAGTGAAACTTAATATAACATGTGAGCGAAATAACCAAATTGCCCTAAATAGTTATCAATCCTTTATATTTGATCCCAAACTTATAATTTCCTTTCACTTTGATCCCCCACTTTATCAAAGTTAAATCCTTAATAAATTTCTAATTTAAGTCGATTAAATTTAGGTTTCACACCCTCTCTCTCTCATCTTCCTCTCGCATTCTCTCCCATTGCACACTTCTACACACACCTAAGGAAAATAGAAAAAAAAACCATACACAGTGACTCGATTCACTCTCTGCGGACTCTCTCTCTACAAATTCTCTGGCTATATCTTCTCTCTGGGGACTCTCTATCTACAAAATTCTCTGGCTATATCCTCTCTTCCCGGGAGAATTCAGGCCACTCTCTGAGAACACCCACAAATATAAAAAAACACACAGCTTTTTTTGGTGTGGCCTTCACCCTTTGAACCGAAAAGAAAACTCTCTCAAAAAATCATCGGGCTCTCTTCCTCTCAACTCGGACCCAAAATGAACACAAACACACATTTCTGAAACTGCCTCTGACTCTCGAATAATCTCTCACAGAACCCTCCCACTAACACAACTCAGAGACTCTCTCTCTCATTTTTGTTCTCTCCTGACACAGAAGAAAAAACACAGAACACTCTCTACACCTCTCCAGACCTCTAGTCTCCCTCGACTGATACAACCACACACCAAGTTCAACACGCACAGTTCTCCTTTTGGCAAAGAATACCAAAGATTAGAAGAGGGGCGCCAAACCAAAAGGAGGGGGGGTTACCTGTTATGTCGCATCGATGGGGAATGAAGACCGAGACCTTTGGGGTTTTTTGAAGTCAGATCAACCGTGGGCATTCGAGAAAGTAAAAGCAGCGACGGAGAGATGAAATCGGAGAGGGATTTCGGTTCGGTAAAAGCTAGATCTAGGAAGTTGTGGGCTTGATCTCACAAAATTAAGGCCAGATTTAGACTCAGAGCGACGAGGAGAGTCAGCAGGGGAGTTTTGAGCCGAAACCAAGCTCCGATGAAGCTCCGGTACGGTGGCACAATGGTGGCTGCGATTTTCGGCAGCGGTTCCTATGGCGGCTAGGGTTTCAAATGAAATTAAGCTCTAAAGAAGAAGAGAGGATGACAGTTTATATAGTGCTCCACTATATTAATCAAACGGCGTCGTTTCAATGTTCAAATTAAAGAGGAATTCATCAATTCAGGTAAAGATTCTAATTTCTTTCAATTGAGTCCTCAATTTAGTGCAATTAAATCCTTTGATTTGTTTTTCAATTCCCATAAAGACTGATTTTTTTCCGTTTTCAATATAGTCCCTGATTTAGGGTTATGTTTGTTAATTGATTCAATTTTGTCCCTGATTTAGAGTAATATTTATTTATTGATTCAATTTCCCCCCTGATTTAAGATTTTATTTTTTGATTTATGCGTCCTAGTCCCTAATTTAAGGTTTATTTCTTAATTAAATGCAATTTGATCCCTCCTTTATTCAATTTCACCCCTGATTTTAGAAATTATGCTAGAATTTTGCAATTTGGTGCTTTATTTATATTATTGATACTTAATTTATGCTATTTGATTCCTGAATTTTGCTAATCTTTTACTTGATGTGCAGAAAGGTTCCCAGTTGTCCAATTTGGCCTTAGATTCCAATTTCTTTAGTTTACTTGTTAATTTGATTATATTTGGGGATGTAATTAATTTAATTTAGCTCGGTAATTAGTAGATAAACACATGCATACCATATTTACCTTTGGTTGATTATAACTGTTTGCACTGCATACCACCATTATAAATGTTGATTAATAAGAGGGTGTTTAAACTATGACGAGCTAATCTCGGGTAAAGGTGCGCGTGCACGAACTCTCGAGATTTCGCTCTGAGATTGAATGGTTTTCGCGAATATCCCCGGAGGGCCGGGCTTTGCATCCATAATTTCATACATGCATACGTAATGTTAAGGTCCAAATTTGGGGAAAAATGAACAAAAGATGAAAAAGAATCAAAAGTGTTTTCCAAAGTGTTTTTAAGTATGTTCTCTTATTCGGTTTTCAAGAGAGCTAAAAATGGCAACCCAAGAGGTTTCATGGTAAGCATTTTCTAAAGGAAATTGGTCATAAGGAGATAAGTTCTTTAAATTTAAAATTCAATTATTGAGATTAAAATTAGCTCGGAAATCGATCAGTAAACCTTTTTTGGATTAATCTTAATTTGAAAACAAATCTTTGATTTAAGGATTTGACTTTTAGATTAAAATTAATCCGGAAATGGATTATCAAATCTTTTTGAGTTAATTTTAATTTCAAAAATTGAAGCTTGGTTTTAAAGACGAGTTTTTTCAATAGTAAGATTTTTGGCAAGTCAATAAAATCAACTAGTTTTTTCCTCAAAAATTCAATTGAAAAAGTTTTGACACTGTATTTTCCAAAAATTCTTCCCGATGCGGAAGAGTCAACAAGAGAACAAACAGCGTGTAGACACTAAAAATTTGGGTTTATTCTTTTTTGGGACAAGCCCATTATTCTTAGTTTAAGATAAGGCTCATACTTTAATTTTGTGGGTTTATGTAAGTGGGCTTATTTCTTTTCATGTAAATTGAGCCCAAACCTAAAAGGGAATGGCTCAATGGGTAATATAAAAGGCTAAGGAATCCTAGGGTTAGAGGGAGAGTTTTTTTTTGGGAGGTTAAAAAGGGAGAGGCGAAAAGAAAAAAAATGGCAGAGAAAAGAAACAGAGTGTAGACACCCATTTTTGTCCTCTATCCTTTATTTAAATCAATTTGTTGCTTAATTGGCATTAGGATCATCTAAGGGAATTTTGGGTCATTTTCAAAATCCAGGGGCATTTTGGTCATTTGCACATTCAGGGGTATTTTAGTCATTTTGCACGTCCTTGGGCATTTTGATCATTTCTACTCCATTGCTCAAGTTAGCACGTCCATTTTTATGTTTAAATCTTAGGTAGATTGCATTTTGAATTCAAGGAAAATTCCAAAAAAATGTTGTGTTCTGTTGCATATTTGTATCACATTTTCGCATATTAATCTCACATTTGCATTTAGTGCAGAATCAATTTGTAAACTCACTTTGGGTCATATTAATTCAGTTGGATTATAGCTTGCATGATTAGAATTAGAAATTGCATTTTTAATTTACATATAGCATTGTTATTACAAAAATACAAAAAAATGGAAATAGCAAAAATACAAAAAATATTTTATTTTCTTAGGTTCAATACATTAAAGATGGGATGCCATGATTCCACACTTCCTTGTGCACCTCATTCCTCTAATAAATTGACTCTTGCACTTTGTGTCTCTTAAACTTGTCCCAATGACCAAGTGGCTTGCCTTAAGTACTTGTGATTGAGCTTGTCGCCCACCTGCAAACATTTCAGTGCATCAATATTTGACTGCATCAATATAGCAGAGTAATACAATGAAACAAGGCAAACCAGCAAGATTAAAAGATAAATGCAGGGCAACCGGCAACTCAGGACAGTGACATATGATCAAGGCCAAAGTCAGAAGATTCTAAAGTATTCATTAAGTCATATAGGCATTGTACTTCCTTGTGTCCCCAGTAACCAAATTTCAGTCCACAAATAAACATGGCAATTCAGTAAGCACAACATCTCAGGCACTTTCATGACCATGATAAACCATCAGCTAATAAAAGGATCAAATCAAAACTCAAGGGGTGCATCAAATTCAGAAGCAAAGTAAGCTCAAACAGGGGTGCAAGTCCAAGCATGGAATCAAGATGCAAGCATTATTCAAAACATCACATGACTCAAAATTGGACCTTTGGATCAGTAGCAAAACAGCAAGACAAATAAAGCCAAGACAAAATGAGCAACAGTGGAAAAACAAATAAGAGTCAAAAAACAACCATCTTTTACAATGACGGGTAAACAACCGTTTTTTGATTTCGGGTAGACTTGTGTTAATACATATAAATAAAAAATGACCCCTTCATGCATTTTAAATGCCATTCACACGAGTTAGTCAAATAAGAGTAAAAAAACAACCGTCTTTTACAATGACGGGCGGGTCCCAAGTAAATGTATTCGGGTACGAGTTCTTGGATCCCGCTTCGAGATTGGATTATTCCCGAAATACCCCTATAATGCGTAGGAAGGGTTTCGGGTTAATTTCAAGGATATTGTTGTTTATTGATTAACTAAAGTTCACCCATTCATGCATCATTAAGCATTCGTAGTGCCTCTTCTAGGAATTAATAAGATCTGAAATAGTAAAAATCACCATTTTCTTTAGAAACATATTAAAAGCAACCTTTTGTTATTGACCCATGATTAGATCTAGTTTGGCTTAGAGGCACCGTCACTTGACGGGCCTGCCAGGGGTGCTGATCCTTCCCCGGGCGTAAATGACTCCCAAACCTAGGTCTAGGTGACAAGACCGGATGCATAGGTTTAGTGGGTCCCATGCCGAGCACCGGACCTCATTAGACTGATTAAGACAATTAGGTGGCTAATCACACCTTAGAAAAAGATTAGTGGCGACTCCATTTCCAACGTCGTTTCGACAGAATTCCCCGGACCTGAACGTTTCGACAGCTTGGCGACTCCACTAGGGACAGTTTTAGAGAGTCAGGCCTCACTTAGTTTAAACAAGATCTAGGGTTAATAAATTGGTTACCTTGTTTTGTTTCGATTTGTTTCGTTTGTTTGATGTTTTACTGCTTCTGTGCTTTGAGGAAGCTTTTTGAGAGACTCCGAAAATTTCAGCTTAAGCTTAATCCTACCAAGTGTACTTTTGGAGCTACATCAGGAAAGTTGCTCGGTTTCGTGGTAAAGCTATTCAGAATTTGCCCCCTCCGAAGAGTCAGAAGGATGTTAGGGGATTCTTAGGAAGACTGATTTACATAGCCAGGTTTATTTCACAGTTAACGGCTAAATGTGATCCTATTTTCAAGTTGTTGAGGAAGAAGAGTCCATGAGAATGGGATGAAGAATGTTAAGTGGCCTTCGATAAGATCAAAGAATACTTATCAAATCCTCCAGTTTTGGTATCACCAGTAAGAGAGAAACCTTTGATCTTATATCTAGTTGTATTTGAAAGCTCAATGGGATGTGTAATGGCACAACAAGATGAAAATGGGAAGAAAGAGAGAGCAATTTACTACTTGAGCAAGAAGTTTACTGATTGTGAAGCCAAGTACTCAGATTTAGAGAAAATGTGTTGTGCATTAGCGTGGACAACCCATCGGTTAAGAAAATATATGCTATAACACACCACATGGTTGGTATCCAAATTGGATCCAATCAAGTATGTGTTTGAAAAGCCGGGATTGTCAGGAAGAATTGCAAGGTGGCAAGTACTTTTATCAGAATACGATATAGTATATGTCTCTCAGAAAGCTATCAAAGGAAGTGTTGTAGCGGAATTTCTAGCGGATCGAGCTAGTGAAGATTATGAACCAGTACATTTTGAGTTTCCAGATGAAGACCTGATGTTTGTAGGTCAGATAGAAGAAGAAGAGAAGAAATGGAAGATGTAGTTTGACGGAGCATCAAACCTGTCAGGACAGGGAATATGTGCAATATTGATATCCCCAGATGGTGATTATTTCCCAGCTACAGCCCGATTGGATTTTCCTGCCACCAACAATGTGGCTGAGTATGAAGCATGCATCTTAAGGATTCAAATGGCTTTGGACAAAAAGGTGGAGGAAATAGACATATATGGAGACTCATCCTTGGTGATTTATTAGATGAAAGGAGAATGGCAGACAAGGGAGCCAAAGTTGGTCAAGTACAAGGATTACATGGTTGATTTGATCAAGTCATTTGAAAAAGTTTCCTTCCACTATTTGCCTAGAGAAGATAATCAGTTGGTCGATGCATTAGCAACTCTCTCGTCAATGTTTAAAGTGGGAACAGATGTTGAGATCCAGCCAATCCAAGTCCAAACAAGAGATTCCCCTACACATGTGTTGAGTGTAGAAGAGGAGGTAGATGGAAACCCATGGTACTTTGATATTCTCCAATATATCAAATACCAAAAGTACCCAGAACATGCCACTAAGAATGACAAAAGGGTGATTAGGAGAATGGCAACGAGTTATCTCTTAGTCGTGATCAGACATTACTTCGGTGTGTGAGCTCGATGGAGGCCAAGAAGGTTATGAAAGAGGTACATGAGGGATCATGTGGAAGCCATGCAAGTGGTCATAAGGTGGCAAGGCAAATTATGAGAGCAGGATACTATTGGTTGACTTTGGAGACTGATTGTATTGATTATGTCAGGAAATGTCACAAGTGCCAAATTTATGGGGATCAGATCCATGTTCCTCCAAACCCACTACATGTCATGTCAGCTCCGTGGCCTTTTTCTATGTGGGGTATAGATGTGATTGGAATTATTAACCCCAAGGCCTCAAATGGACACAAGTTTATTCTTGTTGCAATTGACTACTTCACAAAATGGGTTGAGGCAGCTTCATATGCAAGTGTCACTCAAGTTGTAGTCACCAGGTTTATCAAAAAGGAGATTATTTGTCGTTATGGGTTACCTGAGAGAATTATCACGGACAATGCAACCAATTTGAACAAAGGGTTGGTTGATGCGACATGCAAACAGTTCAAGATAACTCATAGTAACTCAACTACTTACCGTCCAAAGATGAATGGGGCAGTTGAGGCAGCCAATAAGAACATCAAGAAGATTTTGGAGAAGATGACAGAGACTTATAGAGATTGGCATGAGAAACTTCCTTTTGCCTTGCATGCTTACCGGACTTGTGCTAAAACTTCAACTGGGGCAACCCCGTATTTATTAGTATACGGGATGGAAGCAGTGGTACCAATTGAGGTTGAGATACCTTCCCTAAGGGTCTATAGAGAAATCAAACTAGATGATGTTGAATGAGTTCAAGAGAGATATGATCAATTGAATTTGATTGATGAAAAAATGCTAACGGCTCTCTGCCACGGTCAGATGTATCAGAAAAGGATGGAGTGAGCATTTAATAAGAAGGTACGCCCGAGGCAGTTTAGGGAAGGGGATTTGGTGCTTAAGAAGATCATACTAGAGCAGCGTGATCCGAGGGGCAAATGGACACCAAACTGGGAAGGTCCGTATGTGGTAAAGAAAGCTTTCTCTGGTGGAGCATTGATTTTGCAAGAAATGGATGGGATGTGTTATCAAAGCCCGTCAATGCAGATGCAGTGAAGAAATATTATGCCTGAAGTTTCAAAAAAAAAAGAAGAAAAAAAAGAGAAAAAAAGGAAAAAGAATAAACAGGAGGGGTTCAAGTTGAAAACCCGCAAAGGGCGGCTTGGACCCAATGGGGGTCACTTGAGTTGAAAACCCGAAAGGGGCGACTCATGTGAAGGTTGGAAAATGAGAAACTTGAGTTGAAAACCCGCAAAGGGCGGCTCAAGTAAAGCATGGAAATATATAGTTCGCAGAAAAAGAGCTTCAAAAGAGCATCTCTTAAGGTCAAAAGGGTGAGGTTCTGGTCCAGACTGAGTTGGGAACAGCAACACTGAAATTCGGAATCCTTGGCATGTCTCTATAGTCGTCGGAGTATTCATCGTCACGAGGTTCTATCTTTCTAAAATTTCTTTGTTATGTTTATGTATGGAATCTTTCTCTGTACATCAGCTTTCTTGTATATGTATTTCCTTGCTTATTAATGAAATATATTTTCCCTTCAGTCATGAATGTTTATTTCTCATTGCATCTCATGAAAGGTTGGCATAGGTTTTCTTAAAAAAAACATCAAAAACTTGCATGGAATTGTTCATTTTCATTAATAAATTCAATTATGGGATAAAAGGAACAAATGTTCACTTGGGGCAAAAAGAGAAAAGGGAAAGGAATTCCACAACTATGGTTTGATAGTTAGAACAAGAATTGCAAAACAAACGAGCTGGGGGGCAAGGTGAAAGAAAAGGAAAACAAAGGAATCAAGGGCAAGCAGGCGATTATGATGAGCAGTAGAAAGTAACGCAGTAAAATAGAAACCTTTAACCAAAGGGAATTCAAAAGCATATCATGAACAGTATTTAGTATTGCATCAGCATACATTACACTTGCATAGTCATTCATCTTAACTTTCATCAAAGCATGATTTGTTTTGAGAAACAGGTGTTCAAAGTGATCCAATGCGGTCTTTTGTAGAAAGTTGATCCTCAGATGATCCAGTGTGGTCATTCCAAGAAGTTTTTAATGATCAGAGTTGATCCTCAGATGATCCAGTGTGGTCATTCCAAGAAATTTATAATGATCAGAATTGATCCGTAGATGATCTAGTGCGGTCATTCCAAGAAGTTTTCAATGATCAGAGTTGATCCTCAGATGATCCAGTGCGGTCATTCGAAGAAGTTTTTGATGATTAGAGTTGATCTCCAGATGATCAATTGCGGTCCTTACAAGAAGTTTTCGAGTGCGGTTCTTCCAAGAAGTTTTCAAAGTTGATCTCCAGATGATCCGGTGTGGTCGTTTCAAGAAGATTTCGAAGATCAGAGTTGATCTTCAGATGATCCGGTGTGGTCGTTTCAAGAAGTTTTCGAAGATCAGAGTTGATCTCCAGATGATCCAGTGTGCTCGTTCAAGAAGTTTTCGATGATCAGAGTTGATCTCCAATTTGATCCAGTATGATCACTCCAAGAAAAGTTTCCGTGATCGAGGTTGCATCTTAAATGATCCAGTGCGGTTATTTAAGAAGTTCAAGTTTGAAGCTTGAAGGAGCGAAAGAAGAAAAGTTCAAGCGCAACAGTGTCTACGTCTTTGTGTGCTCCTTGTTCTTCAAAAAATACAAAAAGAACGCCTTTACGTCTTTCAAGATTCTCAGAAAGTCCACAAAGAGGGGCAGCTGTAGACACTAAAAAATTGGGTTTATTCTTTTTTGGGACAAGCCCATTATTCTTAGTTTAAGATAAGGGTCATACTTTAATTTTGTGGGTTTATGTAATTGGGCTTATTTCTTTTCATGTAAATTGAGCCCAAACCTAAAAGGGAATGACTCAATGGGTAGTATAAAAGGCTAAGGAATCCTAGGGTTAGAGGGAGAGTTTTTTTTTGGAGGTTAAAAAGGGAGAGCCGAAAAGTTGTTTGCTAACTTTTTCTTTGGTAGAATTATAGATTATGTTTCTTTAATTTTTTATTCGAATGGTGAGAGACGAATAAGATAAAAAAGACAAGAGAAAGAATAGAGTGGATATGGGTGTGCCCAACTCTAATAAACAATTCAACTATGGTGTTGAGGTATAGAGTATTAGCTTCAAATCCAGCTAAGGAGAGATATGATGGCCTTTTGTCAGGTTTACTGATTAGAAACGCAATAGTGTTTTGCATGAATGAGATTGTAGTTCGATACTGATCAGATCTTTGCATTACATATAGATGATGTCATTTGTATTTAATGTTTAAACTCTCCTTGACATGTTGATTTCACCGCCTCTCAACTTGCGAGCTTTAATGGAAGGCTATCTTGACGCTTATAGACGTTCAAAGACCTCTGTTACTCTTGCCTGAGTTTTTCTTAAATGTAGTCGTCTAACTTTTGAAATCTTTAGGCAACAAGACTTAGATTCTCAATTCCGAGTTTAAGCCTTTGGGAAATTTGAATTAGTATTAATGTATGGTTAGTAATCGTTGATAAAGTGAATATGATTGATGAGGAATTCCTATTGGATAAACATTGTTATTGTAAGTTCACATGTAAATGTTTATAAAGTGAATACAATTGATGAGGAATTCCAAGTTCACATGTAAATGTTTTAAATGAAATGTATGTTCTACTTGAGAATTTATTGCAAGTTTTGGTAGCTTAACAATATATATTGCATATCCAATATGTGCTTATTCACATATTTTCAAACATTGTTGTACTAATTTATGCTTAATTGTGCTTGACACAAATACTAAACAATGAAAATGTAATTCTCTCAAATTATATATATTGTATTTGTTAATTTCTGAATTAAATATGGCGCGGGCCGCAATTCTAGTATATTAATAACAATATTAGTATATTATATATTATTATTATTATTATTATAATTATAATAATATAATACGAGATGGGCAGCCCGCGCTTGCGCTGCGGGCGTGTTTTTATGTATTATGTTATTTTGTCTGGTCAGGAAAAGGTATGCTAACAGTAAAAAGATGAGTCACCAATCTGAAAGTTTAAAAACACTGTAAAAGATAGAAAATCATTTGCTTGTACATGAGAAATTATAAACATTGTCTCTATTTAAAAACTTAGATACACACTTTTGAGAACAAAGAAGTGTAAATTTATAGATTAAACTTGGTGTTGCACTAGATTTTGATCTTCATACTCTTCCCCTGTTGAAATTGTGAAGACAAAATTAGAATCTGAAAGATGTGTTATCTACTTTTTTTTTTTTTGGGGAAGGGGGGGGGGGGGGTGGGGGTGGAGTTTGTTGCTCACCTTTTACTTTGTGACTGGATATGAAACCCTGAGAAACTATACCATCACATGCAATAAAAAGGAAACCTAGGCAATTTCTAAGTTATATGCAAATGGCTCAGGCAAACATGAATCTAAACATCGGAGTAAGTAGAGGTGAGCAACGGTCAGTTCGGTTCAGTTTCGGTTTTGTGGTTCTCAAAACCGACTACAAACCGATGACTAATTTTTGGAACCGTCAACCGACCATTTAACCGTCTAAACCGACTATGCGGTTTAGGCGGTTATGCAGTCGGTTATACGGTGTAGGCGGTTTAAACCGTTCAATAATTATATATATTATTATATATGTAATTATTTATATCTAATATTATTTTTTATATATAATATATATTTAATTATAAATATTACTTAACGGTCGGTTCGGGTCGGTTACGGTTTTGAAAATCCCAAACCCGTGCACCGACTGTTTAGTACTTAATCCTTTGGCGGTTCAAACCACGGTTTGACTTAACCGCAAAACACCGTTGGCGGTTTCGGGCGGTTCGGGCAGTTTGACCCGCCTAATACTCACCCCTAGGAGTAAGCATGGTGGGCCAAAAAAAAAAAAAAATCGGGCTGAGCATGGAATAATAAGCAAAACTACAATACAGCCACTCAGATGTTTCCCAAACTATTCAGCACACAAACAACAGCTACCCATTAGAGCTGTATAAAACTGAGATAAAGAGGTTTACCTAAGTAATTATTATAGGTGCAGATTGGAACAGAAGTTGTTGAGAGCAGCAAATGGAATTTGTTTGTAGCAGCTGCAATCAGATAGATGTTTGTAGTTTGCTTATAGTTAAAAAAATAGTCATAAAAAGGATTACAATGATTCACAGTGAATAGCATTTAGAGCATCATTTTATATTTTCTTTTCATGATCTAATTCCACACACATAAATTCATAGCATAGAAAAGATTTGTGTATAATTGCGGAACATATCAACTTCACGTGAATCAACCACAATGCCAACCCCAAAAATTACTTCAACGTCCAAAATATGTTTGATTTGCTTTCTCATTATCATAAGCTCGTATAGTAGTCAGAACTCTTGACTCTTTTCCTCTAATAATATGAATCGTGGCTTCAAAAATTCCAATTTGATCAGCAAAAGCAGTACCTCTTTTCACCTTTGTATGTTTTTTTTTCCCATTTCTATTGAGCTAATCACATGAGACCCTAGGATCCATATTGTATACTGCTATACAAGCAATTGACTGGACATATTCAAGTGACTCTTAAATGAGTGCTAACAGCCACCATTAATTTGAATAAGAATTTGTCTAGGAATAATCATTTTACTAAGTGGTCACCAAAACTAAAAAAAAATTAACCATTAATCATTTATTTTAAATAGTCAAACACCAATTGTTCAAAATCTGGAATGCTTAAGTACAATGTTAACTATTTTCAAAATGGAAGAAACATACACCGTACAATAATCAAACAGATAAGTAGTACTTAAAATTGAATCTCACCTTTAACAAAAGTCCTGCTTCGAACTCTTCTTCCACGCACACTTTCCTATAGTAATAATTGGTAAACAATTATCTTCAATAGTTAGATTTTGTAAACAATTTTGGTAAACAATTTAGTGGCCTTTTTATCTCGGTTAGCTGTTCTTGCTCCTCTGTTTTTTGACAATACTTCTTATAATTGTTGTTAGCATGCATATTACAATTAGTTTGATCAGTAGTATTACTGCATGATAAATTAATAGCATACATATTAAAAATATCACCAATAATATGTATTCACAAATTAATCAATTCGGCACTTACCTTTCTAAATTTGTTTCCACGCAAAGCAGTTGCAAAGGCATCATTCCATGGGTAGGAATCCATTCATTTTCAAAACAGACATAGACAAAAAAAAACGCGTTAGGACAATTGCAATCTAAGTTTGAATTATAACAAAATCTAAAGTCTGGAATTATTCAACAATTAATAAACCCTAGACAACTAACAATTAAACAACAAATTCATCGAGCAACACCTAAAATTGTGGTAGTTGGATTGGAAGGAAATGGCTGCAAGGAAAAACCAATCATGTTGTTGAAATATTAGTCCCAGAAAAGTATAATGACATGTGTGGGAGCCTTTTTATGGGAATGTGAGGAAGGTCTGGTTCGGCTCACTATGGATTCAAGTCTAACCCAAATCTCCCCATAAGAGGAGTTGGGTTATACAAGATAGGGCCCAAGATGCTGTTGTCCAAGCAACGGTAGTGCGGCAGGAAAATCAGGAAAACTCAGCCTTTGCAGGATAGAAGCAATCGGTATAGCAGGAAAAGGATAAAATCAACTTTTATATGGCAGAACTGAGGAAGATGAAAAAGATGAACGAAAACAGCAGAAATCTATTTTCTTTGAAATAAAATGAACCAACACTCTTTATTGATTTCAGAAGTTATGGGAAACAAATTGGAAGTGGGATTTGGGGGAAAAGGAGAAAGAATACAGTGAGAGCAATGGAATCAAAACACAAGCCATCGACGATGGAGGAAAACAGTGATTTGGGGAGGATGAAACTGATTTCTTGACTTTGTTGCTTGTAATCCTTGAATAGATGATAAGGATTCCTGGGAAATATGATTGTGGAGTGATTATTGAGAGTAGCCAAGAAATTGGGTGGCCAAAATAGTTGGAAATCGTTGGAAAAATTCCTCTTCCCAGAATCGTTGCCATTTTCGACGGTGGTGACCCCTTTTTATAGCATTCCTCTTGTCCGGTTGGAACCTTTGTCTGGCTACCCTATTCAGCTCTTGTTTTTTTATTAATTCAGTGAGTAGCTTTAGGGTCCAAGACAAAGAATCTTCCAATTTGAGGAAGCCAACAATGATCACCTTCTTGCCTTAAAATCGATCCCATGTTTCGTCAAGCATGTGTCGCCATCGCCGGTTTTGCTTTTCCAGCAGATTAGCTGGACTCATCCCAAAGTCAAATTAGCTTGGCTTTTGATTCCATTCTCTGCAACCCGTTGATTACCCTTTTTGTGTTAAGGAACGACTTCCAAGCATAACCACTCCCTTCAAGAAAGATAATCAAGGGAGATTCCTTCCCCTTTTGCCTTCCAAGCCGCTTCCCCTAATTTGCTTTCCCGCTTATGGGCTTGGACCACAATTAGTTCCTGCAATGAGAATTAGTTAGTGATAATCCTTCACCATAAGTAGATAAATATGAAGAAATTTGAATTAAGTAAAATCCTTCCCTTGGATGCTTTCCTCAGCAGGAAAGTCTAACATGCTGCAGCAGGAGGATAGGATTTTGTGCCTTTTGTCCTCATGCTTTTTTGGCTTGGTGATGAGGTGGCAAGGCTCCATTGTTTTGGACCTTTTGGGCTTGAAAGAGAGTTTTGAGGTAGCAAGATCCAACGTGATGTACATGATATGGGCCTTTGCTATATATATATAGATACCAGACACGCCCAAAGGACTTGAGGATACGTTGGAATAAAATTGATACGTTGAAAAATAATAAAAGCAAATTTGGAATAAAATTTGGATATAAGAAAATTGAAAATTTGAGAGAATAGAATTAGAATAAAGTATGGGGAAATTTTATTTCTTTCTCTAAAATTTGAACCCGAGGTTTACATTTGATTCAGGAACCTTTATATAGAGAGCTATGTCACTCAATAATTTTACATACAATCAATAATTCTAAGTGTTTTGCACTATTGACATAATTGGAAACATCTTTGCAGAGATTCTTTCCACTTTGCAGAGCATTATTTTCTTCAATTTCATCTTCTTGTTGCGGAGATTCCTTTCACTTTGCAGAGCATTAATTCTTTCAACAATTTTAAGTATGGAGAAATTTGAAATCTACTTTTTCTTTCTGGTCTTAGCAATCTTGACTGTAGTGGAGTCTTCTGCCAGATCTACAGTTTTATCTGATGATGTTTGTGATGCTTCTTCCTCTTCTTCTGTTTCTGAATCAGAATCCATTGAACTTAGCATTTATGTCATAAGCTTCTTGTATTCTTTCTTGGTTTTTGCTTATGCCAGTATAGTACTAGCATTAGATTTTGCTTGTAGAAATCAGGCTATGTCTTTGTCTCGAGAGGCAGATTTACAAAGACTTGGGTCTTTGGTAAAGAAATTATCCAAGTACTTTGTGTCATATTTTTCTTCATTGAATTTATCCCTCCATTTGGTTTTGAAGACTCTGATCAAATATGATACATTGAGACCTTCATCGAATTTATAATCATAATTATCCATGAAACGATCCATGAAATATTTAATTTGGTGAAAAAATGGATAGTTGGGTAAAGGTGTTTTTGGTCTGGTTCAGATTGGTATTTGTCAAAGAATTTGGACCAAAGGTCTTTCATTTTTGGTGGTAGTATTTCAAGTGATGGTCCATACCAATTCCACCATTTTTGAAACCAATTTGGGAATTTGTATTGGGATCCATACTTGAAGTATACGAGCCAGAATTGTCGCATATGTTTGTTATTCTTTTGAAATGCTACATACCAAGCTGTAATATAATCCCAATATGAAAAATGGGTGCAATGGTTGATTTTTGTGCAAAATGAGGTTGGGAATTTTATCAAGGTTGATGGATTTTGTTCCCAATCTTTTGGTTTAAGAACTTTAACAATTTGGGCTGTGGAATGGGTAATAAAATTTGGATCTTTGGAATCAGTGTAATGTTTGAAATTCACTGATCCCGTTTGTATCAAAATATTTGTATAAAATTCATGTGTTTTTTCCACATGTTGTGGAATAAAATGTTGTTCATTAAAAATTTGTTTTGCTAAAATATGTGGAGGTTTTTCAGAAGGATTAAAATCATCCTCCACCACACAGATGTGTTCCACATTTTCATTTGAAAAATATTGTGAACCTTTTTGAGTAGAATTTTGAGAAATTGCAAGCTGTTTTGGAAAAATCTTTCGAATAGATAGTTGTTTTGAAATGTTTGTGAGAAACTTTGGTTTGTGCAAAACAATCTCTCTATTTTTTGAATTTTTTGTTGCTTCAGCACCAATTTTTTGAAGAGGGCTTTCATCCTTCATTTGTGCCAAAGCTAATGCTACTTCTGGGGATTGAGAAAGATTCTCAACCCATTTTTTGATTTGGGATGAAATTTCATTTGGGTCTTGGGCATCTTGGAATGATGGGCCAGCTGATGATTTTGATGAAGAAGTATATTCATTTGCTTCTGCTTGAAAAATTTATGACCATGATTTGATTTGTCTTGTTGAAATTGGTTTTTGAGTTGATACCTCTTGCATCTTTCCTTTGCCTTTATCTCTCAATTTGGGGGGCATTTTGTAAAAATTCTCTAGTGAGGAAATCGGTTAAAGAATTAGAATCTCCCTTAATATATTCAATTTCAAAATCAAATATGTTTAAAATAGCTTGCCATCTTGCAAAAATTTGTTTTGAAGCAATATTTTGAACATCTTTTTGCAAAACTTCTTTTGCTGATTTGCAGTCAATTCGTAAGAGGAATTTTTGATTTAATAAATCACTTTGAAATTTGGTAATACATAAAACTATTGACAAAATTTCTTTTTTAATAGTTCTATAATTTTGTTGAGTTGGATTCCAATGCTTAGAGGTGAACTGCACTATTTGTTCCCTCACAGTTTTGACTTGTTTTAAGATTCCTCCATATCCTATTTCTGAAGCATCTGTTTCAACTATTTTTGGGCACGAAGGGTCTGCTAGATGTAAGCAGGGTAAATTTATGATTTGTTTTTTAATTTGGGATACAATATTGTTATGGTCATCAATCCAGGGTTATGGTTTCTTTTTTAATCTATCATATAAATGTTTACATAATTTGCTAAGTCCCGGATAAAAATCTAAAACATAGTTTAAGCTTCCTAGAAATCTCTGTAATTGGATTTTGTCCAGGATTTTGTTTGGAAATTTACTAGCAAATTCTATGGACCTTTCTATTGGGGTAACGGTACCCTGAGTAATATAGTGGCCTAAAAACCTGATTTTTGTTTGAAATAGACTTATTTTGGATTTGGAAATAACTAAACCATTATTCTTGATAATTTTAATGAAAATATGTAAGTGTTTGAAATGTTTATCCAAGGTTTCTGAAAAAACTAAGACATCATCAATGTAAATAATTGTAAATTGAGAGTATGGATTGAAAATGTCATTCATTATCCTTTGAAATTCAGAAGGGACATTTTTTAAACCAAACGGCATTACATTCCACTCGTATTGTCCAAATGGAACTGTAAAAGTTGTTTTGTATCTTTCTTCCTCTTTGATTTGGATTTGCCAAAATCCTGATTTCGTATCAAATTTTGAAAAAATGTTTGCATTACAAAGTTTTTGTAACAAATCTTTTTTATTAGGTATTGGATACCTAATCCATTTTAATGCCTGATTTAAAGGTTTATAATTGATGACTAATCTTGGTGTTCCTCTTTCTATTTCTGCATTTTTTATAACATAGAGGGTTGAACAACTCCAAGGAGAGCTACTTTTTCTTATTAATTTTTTGCTGAGAAGGTCTTGGATTTCTTCCTTACAAAATTCTTCCATTTCCTTATTCATTTGAATTGGTCTTGTTTTTGTAGGAATTTGTCTTTCATCAAAGTTATTTTCTTAAGGTAATGTTACAACATGTTTCTTTCTATCCCAAAATGCGTTAGGAATATCTGAACATATAGATGGTTCTATTTCTTCTTTTATTTGGTTGATTCTCTTTGTAATTTCTCTTTTTGTAACTGTTCATTTAGTTTTTGAAAACTTATTTCTTCTTGTAGAAAAGAGATTTGTTTATGTTTACAATTTATTAGGTTGTTTATTTGACTATTATGAATAGATAAGGATTTTAATAAATTAAGATTCCTTATTTTGGGTTTTTCTAAGAAAGGAAAATCAACTTTTGTGTTTAAAATCTTAGAAGTAATTGAATGTTCCGTAACTTTATAGGGTTTAAGTAATGAAATGAATGGTGTTCCTAGAATAACATCTTGAGTAATAACTTTTACCATTAAAAAACATGTTTGGTATTTAATTCCTTTATTACAAATTTCTGCATTAGGGATTTTGTAAGTAATTTTTAATTTTTTATCATTTGTCGCTTTAAGGCTTTCAGAGGTTTTATCATAATATTTTGTTAGAATTATTACTTCTCTTATACAGTTTTGATCAGCTCCTGTATCGAAAAGGGCTATCATCTGTATAGAGAATTCATTTTTTATTACTAAATTTATTTTTATTAAATATCTTTGGATTGATACTTTTGTAAGTATCATCATATATTCTTGTATTTTTTCTTTAGGTTCATGTTCTCCTTCAGAAGAAGTTTCATGCTTATCTTCATTTTTTAGATCTTGGATGTGTTTTTTCATTTGTTGTTGTTCATTTTTTAAATGTAAAAGTTCTTTTTTAATGTATTTTCATATCTGTTAAAAATTATTTCTTGTAAGTTATACATTTGTGAAGGGTTAGAAACCACTTCTTTTTCTTTTAATGAGTGTTTTAATTTTAGTAAATATTCTCTTTTAAGATCTGGATCTTGAATTTTATCAATAACATCTATTATGAATTCTTTATCTTTTGTTAACATGTTTATTGCAGATTCTTCCTTAGAAGATTCTGATGTTGAATGTAATTCATCAATGTGTAAATCTTCTGAGTCTGTTGATGTATCTTGTTCGGAAGATGTAGATTCTAAAAGGATTTCAATAATTTTTTGTTCAATATCTTCATCGAGATTTAAATTATTAATTTTTCTCTTAATCCTACGGTATTTTGATATATGTCCAGGTTTTCCACATCGATAGCATTTTATTGTTTTATTTGATTTGTTAAAAGATTCTTGTTTTTTCTCCTTCCTATATTTTTTGTAATTTGGTTTTTTATAATATTCAGGAATATTATTCTTTTTTCTTTGTTTTGGTTTAGAAGGACAACAAGTTTTTGAAAAAGAAAGTTCATCTCTGATATCAAATTGACAACAGAATGATCCTAATTCTTTTTTACAGATATATCTTTCTTTTTTGAGTTGTTTCTGCAATTTTAAATCTTGACACACTTTTAATCCTTCCTTTTGTATAAAACTAATTAATTCTCCATATGTGAGTTTTTCGTAAGGAATTATTCCTATAAAATTTTCTCTAATTTGATTTCTAACTTTTTCTCCTAAAAGATTAGGGAGTCTTGCTAGAAATTTTTCCTTTCCAAAAAGGTTGTTGGTTGTCAGATCTTTGCATCACTCGAGTCATAAAAACATCTTTATACCATTTAAAATCTTTTAATTTTTTGCATTTTAAATTTGATAATAATTCTGAATTTCTATCTTTAAGGTGAGATGGATCACCTATAAAATGTTTTGAGATTGAGAAAATAAAGGTTGCAACTGCATCTTGAATTTCTCTTCCTTCATCATCATAAATGACTCTGCCTTGGTTATCTTTTTTGATGGCTTTTAATATTTCTTCATGTTGTTGTGTAGTAAGTGCATGATCCCACCATCCTTTTAATTGACCTGTAAATCCAGCAACTAAAAGATTGGCTATGGCTTGATCATTAATTAGACCATTTTGATTTTGTGTTTTATAAACATTGGAAACCATTGTCATTTGTTGTAATAAATTGAGGATGTTATATTCAGACATACCATCAATATTCCATTCATATATAGTATTAGCATTATATTTATTTTGGAAAACTGGTTTTTCTTCAATATTGAGATCTGGTGCAGTTGTTCTTGGATAATATAATTTTTTAGGTTCTCTCCAATTCATTTTATTAATTTGATTATCTTCAGATTGTTCAGTCTCAGATTGAGAAGATTGATTTAATGTATTTATTGAATTTTGGGTTTATATAGGAGTATCGGAACTATAAGTTCAGACTCTAAAAGCTTAAGCCTATCTTGTATTTCAGTTAAAAATGTTTTCTGAAAAATTTTTGGAATTTCATAAGGTGTAAATATTGGTTCCGTCGAGGATTCTTTAATATTTGTTGACTCCGTCACGGATTCTTTAATATTTTCATTTATTATGTGCTTTTTTGGATATGATACAACTAAGTTTTCGATATGATCTAATTGTTTTCCTATAGAATGAAGATTAAGATTTGTAAAATTATTCTGTTCAAGAATCATTTTAATATCTTTTGATGAGATTTGTTCTCCTGCATCAAGACTTCTCATTTTTAAAGGACTTGCTTTTATTCTATTATTTTTATGATTATATTGTACTTCCATCAGAGGAGGGTGTTGAGACTCAATTTCTCCTCTACTTGTCTGCCATTTGTTATTATTTTTTATCATATTAATAGAATCTGAATAATAATCTTTAAACCATTTGAAAAATTTTATATGGATTCTATGAATATTCATAAACTCATAATATTTTTGAAGGATTTCTTCCTTTTCATTTTTGTAATTTTTAAAATATTCTTCTCTTAAAATTTTGTTTTTATTGGAGTAGAAATGTTTTCTACACCATTCTTTATTGATTTCAAAAGGCTTTTGTATAACATAAATTTCTGATTCTCCTTCAAATTTTACATTATTAGTCATTGAAGAATAAGTAGGTGACATTGGTGAATCAGGAGGACTTTCTATTTGACGGATGTTTGGGGGAGTTTCTCTTTGCCTAGTATAAATAGGCTGGGCTATTTTTGAGGAGTTATCTATTCCTTGTAAATTAGTCTTAAATGAGCTGGGTACCGAAGATGCGGACTCTCTTGCGGTTCTGAACTCATGATGTTGGGTATTTGATATGAGTATTGAGGAGACAGATGTCCTAGCTGTTCTGAAATCTTGTTGTTGGCTATCTATAATTGATTCTTCTTCTATATATAATCGTTTGAATGCTGAACTTGAACTAGCCATATCAAAGGAATATCTTGGAGGTAGTCTGTTTGGTCTATTGAATACTAGTTCTACTGTGCCATCTTGGTGTTGGGATATTTCGCTCAATGAATTATTCCTAAGTGGAATTGGTTCTACTGGGGGTCAGTATCACCTTTTAATTTCCATCTTTCAGTATGATTAATTTCATGCCATTGAATAGTTTTGAGTATCACTGTGTGAGCTCTTGCAGTGTCAGTTTCTATTAAAAGGGTAGTTTCTCCTTTTGGGCTTTGTACTAAAGCCTTGGTATTAACTACATAATACATTGCTTTAAAATGTAATATATAAACTAAAGTTAAAACTTCAGATCCTGGAAGCATCGTATAATTGCGGGTATGAATTTGAAGAGTTAATGACTTCAAAATGTTTTTGTCAGTTAAAGATACCATAAAATTTGGATAGCAATTGAAATGTATTGGTCCTATAGAAAAGCTTGTTTCTATGGTTCCTAATAAAGAATCATTAAACATAATATGTCTTTGGTCTCTTAAGACGATTAAAATTGATGTATTTTTTGTGGCTTCTACACTAAGAGGTTTCACACCTACTTGAACTAATCCAAAATGAATATATTTGTATTTTTCGTCTTTAAGTTTATTGATAATTGCTTTGTCAAGTAATTGGATAGTTTGATATTCCTTTTGGATAGGAAGACTTTTTTCTTTTCTTTTTATAATATAATTACAGAAAGCATTTAAACTTTCAAAAGTTGTCTTCTTGTAAATTTGGCTTATGGGGACAATAGGAATGTTCCAATTGTCAAATTTTTGGGGAACATTTTCATAATGTATTTCTTGTTCATTACTCCCTCCGTCCCATTTTGTTTGTCCACCTTTCTATTTTTGGAAGTCTCAATTTATTTGTCCCTTACTAAAATTAAACTACCAAATGTAGTTACATTTCCAATTCTACCCTCACTTTTCCAATTTATTTTTATTCTTGTTTATTGCACAAATTTCTTTAAAGTGAAAAATCATCATTAAATTATTTTTATACAAGATGCATGTTTGGGTTTTGTCTTTTTTGAGATTTTGAGATTTAGAAATTATTAGTAATTGGCGTCTTAGATTTAGGCTGGATTAAGGCAATGGAAAGTATCCCACCTGACTGAAATAATACAATGGTGGTAAAATAAATTTTTTACAAAATTAAAGGTTAAAATTGGAAGTCTAACTCATTATTTCATAGTTCCTTAAAATTCGTGTAAAAGGGTTGGGTACAAACAAATTAGGACGGAGGGAGTAATTGTTTGGGAGGTTTGATCAGATTCTTGGGATTTATTGGAAACCGAACTTGCAGAAGAGTTGGTTCTCCTAAAAAATGGTAACATCTTTTGTTTTATTTTCCTACTAAATGGGAGTTCTACTATCAATATTATCAAAATTACTAGAATTACCTACAGGGATACTAAGTCTACTTTTGCCTAACCCATGGCTTACCAGACTATTGTATCAAAACTCAGCAATTATAGTAAAAATTTTTTAATAGAGATAGCTAAACCAAAACTCAGAAAATGAAAACAATGATGTTTCAAAACTTTAGAATTACCTGCTCCTCCCTGGATCGGATACCAGACACACCTAAAGTTTTGGGAAATATATTTTTTGTATTTTGGGTGTGTCTGGTATCTCTGCAAAGATACCCCTAATCTTTTAGGAGAAAAAGTTAGAAATCAAATTAGAGAAAGCAAAAGTAGACTTAGTATCCCTGTAGGTAATTCTAGTAATTTTGATAATATTGATAGTAGAACCCCCATTTAGTAGGAAAATAAAACAAAAGATGTTACCATTTCTTAGGAGAATCAACTCTTCTGCAAGTTCGGTTTCCAATAAATCCCAAGAATCTAGACCTTCTCAGCAAAAAATTAATAAGAAAAAGTAATTTGATGCCAATGCCCAAATGTATCATATATTATGAGCCTTTGCCATAGAGAGAATTGCCCTTGTGTTATAAATGTGTTTGGGGACTTTGATATAGATGTCTCTGTGTTATAAATGTGTTTGAGGACTTTGGAATAGAGGTGCCCCTGTGTTATAAATGTGTTTGGGGACTTTAGTATGGATGCCTCTGTGTTATAAATGTGTTTGAGGACTTTAAAATAGAGGTGCCCCTGTGTTATAAATGTGTTTGGGGACTTTAGTATGGATGCCTCTGTGTTATAAATGTATTTGAGGACTTTTAGAGAGAATTGCCCCTTTGTTATAATTGTGTTTGGGGACTTTGATATAGAATTTCTCTGTGTTATAAATGTGTTTGAGGACTTTAGAAAGAGAATTGCCCATGTGTTATAATTGTGTTTGGGGATTTTAATTATTGGGTAAGAGAGGTGGGCTTTTGTGAGGTACTTGTGGGCCCATTTACCCAATATTTGTGTATGTGTTTTGTTGGGCCAAAGGAAAGTAGGAGTGAATGAGAGATAGAATGGCCCAACCTTTGAGTGTGTTTGAAGAGGATTTGGTGGATTTGGGTCTTCTCGATTTTGGCCCCTAACAACATGTGAGAAGGAAAAGACTCATATTAGAATGGAAAACTGCATATAATAGAGAAATGGTATATTTGATGGGAGACATTTTGTCGAACACGTGAAGGGCATATATGAACATCAGTATTTTTACTTTTGAAAATATGTGTATGATAGAATGGCCAATTATCCACAATTATTACCATCTAAAATCATTCTACCAAAACAGAAACACATTGCAAATAAAGGACACAAAAGTTAGATTAAGATTGGAAACTTGAATAGCTATATTCAAAGTAATGCAAAATAGTCGAAAAAATGAGCATCATATATATAAGTTGTGTTACTTTGAGATTTATAAGTAGTAATTATTCAATGTCATTGTGCCATTTTTGAGGATAGACACTCCCTTTGGTGCAATACAGACAATGATTAAACACATTGAACTAATGATCAAATGAAAATAAACAGAGATTATAATGGCTTACCTAAATTCTCATGTCTGAACCTCCTAACTATTGATTTTATTCATATTTCTCAACTCTTACTAACTAAACCCACTTGTAATTCTAATACAACAGTGATGGTAATCAAAGTAAACTAATTTGTTTTTATTTATGTGTCAAGTAACATGGATGAGGAAGTCCAACTCCAAGCCAAAATTGAGGTTTCCATTCGTTTTTTTTTTTTTTTTTGCCTAGTCATGGAGGTTTTGACTTTCATCCAAGTTTCATATTTGGAATTCGATTTGTTACCTGAAATTGAGTGGAGACCTATTTTTACGGGTTACCTCAAATTTAACGGTTTATTCTTCCTCTAGGAAAATAATTGACTTTTAGTCGAAAAACACCACTACAGAATGAATATAGTCTCAGTCAGTTATATGACATAATGTATGTTACGATAGATAAAAGTACTCTAATAGCTAGATTGCCTTGGACGCCACATACTATAGGCCAAGCCATCAGTACTAATATCACAATAAGTAGACAGTATTAAAAGGCGGAAGAGGAGATTAGAAGTACTATAAAAGTAAAATCATGTCTGTATAGTTCTAATATGCCAGCCATATATGGCCAGTCAATGAGGTACAGAGTTTGTTCCTTAGAATTGCAGCCATTATATTAACATCATTTTAAAAAATACTCGATCTTTCATTTATACCAACATGGATGATAAAAAACCATTAAGTTTTATCGGTCACAAAAAAGAAAAAGTCATGAAATAAACATAATACTTGCTGCGGAAATTGAACAAAATTCAATCCTACACGCTAACAACTTCCCAGAAAGCTAGAAAAAAATATAAAAATATGAGCTTCATCCAAAGTAATGAAATTCAGATACACTTGCATATTGCCTTAATTTTTTTTATCTCAACTCATCCACCATAACTATACAAAAACAAATTAAAACTTCCACTAAAATTTCCCAAACAATCATTGACCGATGACTCAGTTCTTTATCTCCCTCAATTTTAAATAAAAATTAATATATCAAAAACTAATCGACTCAGTAACAGGGGAAAACATGATTGCAGGACGGAAAAACTGACCTATGCTATATTTACTCGAAAGGAACACGATTTGAGAAAATAGATAATCAACAGCAGCCACTGAGGAGGTCGTCAAAACAAAAGACGAAGCAGAGGAACTTCAAACTCTGAGAGTTCATAAAAAATAGAGCAAATAAAATGGTTTGGAATAAATAAAATAACTGAGGAAAGCGATGAAGTGTAGAAAATTAGCTTTGATTTGTAGGTGTCTAAAACGAAGGGCCGCATCATAATTGCCGAAGCATTGATTGCCAAGGGCAGGAAAAAAACCATCCCGAAAACCCAACCGGTGATAACCTCCGTTGAAAGGCAGAATAAATGAATACCAAAGACAAATGAGAGGGGTTCGCTAGGAATAGAGGGGGGAAATTTTGGAAAAAGGAGGAATATGATCGGCTGGCCTAGGCAAGCAAGTAGAGGGGTAGGACGTGGTCATAATGGAATTCATTAAAAACCCACTTAACAAAACAATAATTAATGGGACCTCAAATTACTATAATAGCCAAACCAAACAAAGCTACAATGAAAACAGCATAAGGGTCATTTTATTTTAGGTAATAAAATAGATTGAGAAAAAATCAAAATGGGGAGATAAGGTCGTACCAGATTAAAAGTTAGAAGGAGCGTTTAGTAATTTCATCTAATTACAAAAATAATTGGTAGAACGAGAGGGGTACCCCGCGCTTGCGCTGCGGGGAATTTTTAATGTAGGTATACTCCTTGTTTATACCTATTATTTGTTTTGCAAGTGTTTCCACACCTAGTAATATAATACATATCATCCATAATATATCCTTCAAAAATAAATCTTTTAAAAAATACATTCTTAAATATCCTTCAAAAATAAATCCTAGAAATGCAAGTGGGTAGTAGTTAATAGGGTACCCGACCAGATTAAGTAGGGTTAGGGTATTGTATAATCGGGTTAGGATAGAGTACGGGTAGTAGTTTTAGTACCCATGACAGGTTCAGGTAGTACCCACTACCCACTACCCGAACTCGGTTATTTATTAATTATTTTAATATTATATTTTTATTTATATATTACACTTTTACTTAAAAACTACTTATAATCAATCTAATTAAAATTTGTTATTATCATATGAGTCAATTTTTATAGATTTTTTTTGCTCTGTAAATGTGAACGCGTTTTCTGTAGGTTTAAATATAATAAATATGATTTATGAATATGATTTATGAGGCTCTAGAGAGATGGAATACAAATCGATTCAGTGTAACCGCACGTGAGAAATGACTAAAACGGGGCGATAAGGTCATCCCAGATTAAAAGTTAGAAGGAGCATTTAGTAATTTCACCTGGTTAAAAAAAATATGTAGTATATATATAATATATTATAAGAACCATTTGAAAATGATTTTGAAGGACACCAAAATATTATTGGCAGTGCACAACAAATATTTTTTTTATGGTAAAATCAGTGCACAACAATATTAGATCTACTAAAACAATATTTTATTATTATATGTATTTTATAAATTCGATGGAAATGTAATTTTTAATCGTACCGCGATCCGAACTTACGTATCGAAGAAGACTATCCCAACATATTTCGTACCGATCAACTAACGATCCTCATTTCCGTATCCGTTCCGCGACTCGGATCGTACCCCGATCCAGCTAACATTGAGTGATACTATATAAAATAAAATAATCATAAACTGATACACACACTATTATATTTTAACCTGAAAATGCAATGTCAACATGCCATAAATGTCTAAAATTGCACAAAATGAAAAATAAAATCCTTTACCATAACTTTTGTTTTTGTTATTCTTAATATCTACTGCTTAAGTAAAGCATTAAATTAGTCATGTTAAATATATATATATATATATATATAAACTTATATTAGTAGGAAAAAAGAGGGAGTTGGGGGACCCAAAAGTGGTCATAAGGGGCTGCCAAAACCATGATTAGCTATTAACAAGAGTAGGCCTAAGAGCCCATAATGAGAAATCTCGTGTAGCAGTTATGCCCCAATGATGAAAGGAGCTTTGCCTTTGACCAAGGGAAGAATAAAAAGGCAAAATGATAACAAAAAACCCCTTAATTGCTTGCACAACAAATATATTCTTTGCCCCTAATCATATCACTTGTATATATTCATAGGGACACTGCCCCTTTTCATTTTAAAGATTTGATCTTTGCTTGTTCCCGTTCAAAGCTAAGCTGATGCCATTCATTGTCATCTTACATGTCCCTTTTTATTGCTGATGAATGCCAGCTTAATTAGTAACTTGTTTGTGAAGGATAATGGGTGTCTCCTCATTATCTCCAACTAGATTTTTGCCCGCGCACATGGCGCGGGTTGTATCTCTTGTGTATTGTGTTTTCCTTTTCTTCAGTAATTCATAAACTCAGTGACTATATCTGAAAAGATATTGGAACAATAAAAGTAATATAATGGATGATGAGTTCATAAGTCAGTGGTAACAATATTTAGTTAATCAAGTCAGGCTCTGTTTTGAATATGGACAAAATTCTCCGGTCAAAATATTTTACAGGTCCCTCTACTTACAAAAAGGGATCAATTTGTTTCTCCTACTACAAAAACTGTCAATTTGGTCCCTTTACTTATAATTTGGTGTCAATTGAGTCCCTCTGCTTAATAAAATCTGTCAATTGAGTAAAATTCTGATTCTTGCATAGGTTGCTTATGTTTCTGCTTCTGTTTTTGTTGATGTTTCTGTTGAGTTTGTTGTGAGCTTCCAGTATTAGTGGTCTTCATTTTCTTGTTTTTCAAAGTATCAGTCTTGTAAGCAAAGCAAAAAAACAGAAGAGTTATACCAATTATTTGTAAATAAGTAATATTAGACAAATATATAATCAATTGACAGATTTTGTTAAGTAGAGGGACTCAATTGACACTAAATTGTAAGTAGAGGGACCAAATTGACAGTTTTTATAGTAGAGGGACCAAATTGATCCTTTTTTGTAAGTAGAGGGACCTGTACAGTATTTTGACCAAATTCTCCATACTTATTAAAAGTTAAAATTCTCCTCAACAACTTACAGGCAAGACATGGAGAATTTGAATAGCTTGAGGAAGCCATATTTTCTGCTGTGCCAAAGGAAGAAAAACACATGCACCAGGCATCATAATTTGTCTTTTTTTTTCACTTTCATCAAATAAGAATACTGTTAAAAATTCAAATATTGTGAAAAAAAAATCTTTCCAAAAAAAATGAGCCTTATATATTGAACATAGATTGTCTAAAAGGCTATGTGAATCCCAATCACGAAACTATAAACATAGCTGAACATATTTACTATTTAGATCTGAATACTTGAATGAGTCTTGCATAAACTAAAATGTCTCAGAATTACAGCTCAAAATCTATGCCACGTTACAGAATACAAAAAGAATAAAATGAAACAAATTAGCAACCCTTAGTAATTAATTTGGTGCAGTCAAGAATGCTGAGGGACCTAGCTGCAAGAACCAAGAGAAAGGAAAAAGTTAAATCATGTGGGAAAAATACTTAAGTTAAGCTCACAACCCTAAGGTCCATCTTCTTTATCTCCCTCTTCATTTCTAGGAAATCTCTTAAGCTTCACAATCGTCTCTCAATGTCTTCCTTGTTTCACCAGAACTTGTCCAAAAATGTCTACAAAGTAGGAAAAATTTGATTAAAAGGTGTGGGATTCGTGGAAAGCAACAAACATAGAATAAATATAACAATCATTTGTTATTATTATAACAATAAAAATTAATCTTTTTTGGAATAGGGATCACCGCAGGCAAATCAAGGTAGGTCTTCTTTTGCCCCTCTCTTCTTATTCGGTCATGCATCATATGTGGATTATTAATAACCAAAGAGATTAATAACAAATAAAGGAATCCATCTGAAAATCTTTAAGTTATTAAAGGCTTTCTCAACTGCAATATCTAACCTTGGAGGAATCAGTAGTTGAAGTTTCCTACCTGTCTAATTTTCACAGGATTTCTCGTTACTCATGTCAGCATTCTCACTTTTTAAGCTCTCATTTTAACATAGGGAGGTTTTAAGAGATTGAATACCACCTGCAAGAATCAACACAAACTAAACAAATAGGTAAACAGGATAATATAACTACTAAAACTAAAACTGTAACTAATGCAGCAGGTCCAAACCTGCAAGATTATAGCATAAAAGGAAACATCAATATTATTACCATAGAAAAATCTCAATTGAATTGAACCAACAGTGTTTATCCAATGGCAATTCCTCATCAATCATATTCACTTTATTAACCATTACTAAACATTCATCAATGTGAATTAAAATTTGCTGAAGCCATAAACTTGGAATTGAGAAACTAAGTGTAGACTGCCTAAACATTTCAAAAA
>AWUE01018754.1:0-39833 GCA_001974825.2 Corchorus olitorius | reverse complement strand
TTTTGAGCTCTGATCACCATGATCTCTTAATGTTTATTCTGTATTGCTGAATGAGTCAGTCCTTGTTTGGTCATGTGCTCATTTGCAGGCTTGCATGCATGTCTTTGATGTTTGTATACATGTGTGCTATGTGTCATCATTCTCATGGCTCAAAGGGCATTAATTCAAAGTTAATTGGTTAGAATGTTTCTCTGACAATTATCAGTGCATTCTATTGTGGATATGATATGATAGTACTGTTGTTGAGCATTTGATCATGAGAGAGATGTTGAGAATTGGAATGTTTTTTAATTAGAAGATTGCACATGGAGATTTAAATAGATGATTATGCGGTTTTAAAGCTAAAACTTTTTCTGAGCCTGTTAATTTGGAATTTCTGATTTTCTGGGTTGAATTTGAGATAAGTAGACACTTTAAGGTGATTGCTAGTTCCCTTGGTCTCACCAGGTAAATTGGCTGCTTTCTAAGGTAAATATGTACCAGGAGTGAAGGCTGTGTTTAGTTGTTTCCTCACTTTGTTTTTATTTTATTTTTATTTTCTTTTGTTTTTGTTTAAAGTTAAACTGTCCACAACAGTTAACAACACTCAGCTAATTTAGATTTTGAAATTTCTAAAGGAGGTTTTATATATGTTAATCTATTTTTGATATTGAATTTTCCTCTGTTCTAAATTATTGATTATGAGGTTTGAATCTCACAAGTAAGATATGAAAGCTGAAAGGGAGGGAAAGAAGTTATAGTTTTGCTTCTGTCTTTCTGTTTCATTTTTTCTGTTTAATTATTGATCTACTGTATTCATTATTTGAAAGTTTTTTAATTTCCACTTCCTGTTTTTCTGCAACATTCACATGTGGCTTATTGCTTGTGGTATTAAGAAGAGTTTTCCAAGCCTTGTGATGAAAAGTGAACTATATGTCAAATTAAACTTAGACGATAGTACATGGTCACAATATTTTAACACCATTTATGCTCTTGCTTATTTTATAGGATTACATGGAAAATTATGAAGTAACTGCTCTGTTCCAGTCACTTTAAGCGTTGGAGTGCCATGTAGATGTTGTTTGTCCAAAGAAAATGTATCTAAGTAATGTCAAGAAAGGGTATCTAGGTAGCTTTTCTAATTGGTGATTAAGATTTTGGATTTCAAGTGTATTTTAAGTTTGAATAAGGCTACTATATTGTTGAAATTACTAGCTTTGGTACGTGCTTTGTCTTGAAGATATAATGTATTGTCATTTAAAAATGAGATATGTGATATTGTATCTTTTATGTTTATACTTTTCTCTTAGAAACTCTGTTGATTGCCCTGTTCTCTTTTCTACTTTCAAGGAACCAAAGTATCTCACTTGACATACATGATTACAGATTAGCTGCAGAGAAATTGTGGGTGAATTCATGTTTGGATGGTTAGCTTCCTTTATGGTTGAGAGCATCATATGATTAGGTATGTTCAGTCATTTCTCATGTATTTGTACTTAAATCCAATGTGTTACCCTCCTTCAATTTTCTTAGAAATCTCTTGAGGGAAATATACGACCACATGAGGTACTTCAATTTGTTCTTGATTTTAACATGTAAGATGCTCTCTCTTTGATAGAAATCGAACATTTGATTTTGATCCTTTGGTTCTTTCCTGGTTATATGCAGTACTTATATATGTCAATAACAATACTATTTGTTCTTTTCTTAATATAGGGGAGCCATGGAAAACAAGAGTCTAAATGTATGTCTCCTGGCTTATCTGGTAATCTATATGAAGTATATGTACTATTCTGCCTTCTCCATATTCATGTCCTTTTTTTCCCTATTCTGCCTTCTCCATAGTCATGTCCTTTTTTCCCGATAACTTGCTTTAATGGCTTTGGCTTACTTTGGTTGGCGACACCTTTGGGAAGGACATGATGACCATTCTCACGGTCATGGAGACAAGTATTAGGTACTGTTTTATTCTATGTGTATTTGCTCGCTTTCTTTCTTGACTTGTTTGAGAGTTGAGATTCTGTGAATTTTTTGTTAGCTGCTTATAAAATCGAACATTTAGATCAACCATTGCAGTATGCAGTGAAGAGGAAAGTTGTGGGAATTGCCTCATTATGTCCTGACTTTAGTTAATTATGAATTCTATTATTAAGTAGGATGATTGATAGCATTGAAATTTCTAAAATCCTAGCTGACTACCTTCATTCCTGTATAGGTTGGAGTGGTTGCCTTTGACTTAAGATCAGTTTCACTGCATCTTTCTCAATACATTGAAACCAGTAGTTCATATCAGAATACAAAAACTTTCATTGGCTTCTGCTTTTGCTACAATCAAGTGGTAGTTTCAGAAACTTGAGCTATTTTATTTCTGTATAAATCCTGTTGGTTAACACCTGATCATAGCTGGAAACATTGATTTTATAGCTTCGGGTATATAATTTGTCATTTGGAGCTGGATATTGATATGGGACAAACATATATTTTGTGTCCTTGCTATTGATGAATTAGTTTTATTGTCTATGTATTCTGATGAAACCATATGCAGTATGGTTTTTATGGATTTTATTATGATACATGTGAATTGTACAAATTGCGAGCACTGTGTTTTAATGCTAGCATTTACGGCGCACACACTTTCTGTTTGCGACATAATTATATATAATTGCGACGAATATAAAAAAATTGGCAACGTACTAAGGAGTTATTCGCGACAAACATATATTTATCAGCGACATACTGCGACCAACGCTTCACATAATTGCGACAAGCATATTTCCTATATGCGACAACCATCAACGTGAAAATGACACAATTGCGATGAATCTTATTCTCAATTGCGACATGTCGCGAAAAATAGCATAACCAATTACGACATACTTAACTATGGTTTGCGACGGCTTGCGACGAGCAGATTCGTCGTGCCTAACCCCTATCTGCGACATTATGAATGCCAACTGCGACTCCATAAAAATAGTCGCAAAAACATAGTATTTGCGACATACGCGTCGTAGTTGAGCATTAGCGACACACTCTGATACGACCAGGTTCGCGACATGCAGTTTTTGTCGCAAATACCAATCTGCGACATATTTTGGCCTTTTTGCGACATTTTACGTATGTCGCTAAAGGCATAGATTTCTAGTAGTGATTGCCATAGTTTAATCTTTGATATTTTTGAC
The DNA here is from genome assembly GCA_001974825.2 of Corchorus olitorius. Taxonomy (NCBI): domain Eukaryota; kingdom Viridiplantae; phylum Streptophyta; class Magnoliopsida; order Malvales; family Malvaceae; genus Corchorus; species Corchorus olitorius. Next base: position 36,675 of record AWUE01018754.1, on the reverse strand, counting down.
TGATGGAATTCAAAATGTTTTTTAAATATACGATACTGAATGTTGGAGTATATTTGCCGCAAAATGTTTTCTTTCATGGACAACTATATGTAGCACTCTCTCAGGGAATTCCCATGTCTTCAAGTCAGAAAATACAAAGAAATAGAAGGGAACATATACAAAAATGTTGTATATAAGGAATTTCTATTTTCGTAAAGATAATTTGTTACTTTAAAAAAAAACACAATTTCGTTATATTAAATAAATAATTTTGGATACCACAATTTATTAATACTTGATTTTAAATGTCTAATATGTCTTATGTAGGTCAGTGTAGGGATGGTCAAACATTTACGAATACAAATGTAATACATTTTACATGATTTTATTTTAATTTATTTTAATTACATACTAATCTTCGACTTCTAATTTAAGTTTTAATGTATTTTAATTGAATATTAGTAATTTCTTATTATTTTCAAATGTTTTGAAATATATTTTATTCAAACGCGTTGTGTCACGTTCAACACACATAAAAGTGAAAACTAGTATATATATAAAATACCAAAAAGGACTTAACATTTGCTAAATATCCCAAAACTTTATGGCATACATATACAACTATATATATTGCTAAAAATATATTTATTTTTGTGATGTTGGAGAGAAAAACATATTTTAATTATTTATGGATACTGAACTTAATTAAAAAGTGATAAATATGAGGGGAAGAAAAAAGCTTACCTCTCTTTGGATGCAAAAATAATCAAGTGTCTATGACTTTGATGCTCTGATCGATCCTTCTTCTTACAAAATTAAAAAGGAAAAAAAGATAAAGTTAGGAAAAACATAATCATTTTCTTTTAAGAAAGTTAGCACTACATTCTGATATGCAACTCCCACCTCTTTTGTGTCCCAAGAAAGCTCCTGTATTTCTGTCTCTTTCGTTAATTTCTCTCTCGAGTTTTTATGCTCATCATCATCAAAATTTATTAATTTCCTCTCTTAATTCTCTTGATATTCAAACATCAGTTTGTTACTGAGAATTCTTAAAATCATAGATAGAGATGAATTGATACACTCCAAACACTTTTGCTCCTTATTTTGGGTTAATGGACGCAATTAATTAGGGACAAATTCGATTGGCTTTAACTAACAATCCAATTTGTGGCAAAAAAAAAAAAAACCTAACAATCCAATGACTGTAAATTAACAATACTCTTATAGTCTCCCCCTTTTATCCCTTCTCTAGTTTTTCTTCCTTTGTTCTCTTTTTGCTCCTCCTTGGCTATTACTGTCAAGGGGGAGGAGGGGTTTGATTTTTTATTTCGTATCTTGTTTTTTTCTTTAGTTTTAGAATAAACTCCAAGAGATCTGTTGATCTGTTTGGGTTATGAGTATCCAGATCTTTAGATCTTGGAAGTTTGAGTTAGTTCAGTTTGTCGAGTCAGTTTATTCAGTTTGTTTGATGTCTTTTGAGTTTACAATAAATTGGGCCATTGGGGATTTCATCATCATATTGAGATGGGTTTTCTTTGTGGATTTCGGATCAATCGAGGAGGTTTTCCGATCACTCACCTTTCTGTCGTTGGTGAAACCTCACAGAAGCGAAAACGAAGAGGTTTCGCACGTGCTAGAGACTCATGGGAAAGATTCGAAACTCCAATTCAAAGGATTTATATCATGATGACATATCCAGATCAAGACATTGATGATGAAATTCAATCTATTATAATTTATGTTATGAATGATGTAATTTCATTTTCATGAATGAAAATTATATTTTTTTTTTAAAAAAAAAAATACTCCTATATATAAGTTGCATGTGTACAAGGGAGATGTTTCAAATTCTAGGTCGGCTGAAATTCCCAACTTACCCTTTAAAGGATCAATGGCAACTTTTCGACCACCACTGATGTGTCACATAATCCAAGTAATCGGTGGGAAAATTACATTAATTAAATTGTGTAAAGGGATAGAATTAAAAGTTATTGTCAATGTTACTTTTTAAATGTTCACATCCCCCTTAAGATTACATATTTACCCTGCTTTGAAATCACAAAATTCATTAAATATGATAACAAGACTAAACTATATTGGCAAAAAAAAAAAAGCAAGACTAAATCACTAAACTATACACCAAATAAATTTATGGCAATTTGGTAAAGTGAAGTAAAATTTGTATAAAATTTAGCAAGATAATTACTTTTCTTAAACAAATAAATTAGTTAAATTGGACAATTAAAAAGTAACATGGGAATATCAGTTGTTTGAACTACATGGATAAATCTATTGTCATAGGTGATTGTAAGGTCAAGGACATAAGCAAGGCAAAAAAAAGACTATTGCTTAATGATCCAGTGCATATCCCACATTTTCATGGATCGATCCTGTCCTCCACTGATCAATTTGCCAGAAGCACAACCACCTTCATCTTCATGGGCACTGATCCTATGCTTGCAAGCACCTTCTTCACTTGTACGCACAATACCATCTCCTTGCTGTCGTGCAAGTTTTTCCAAACCACTAGCCTCCAGCCGCTCAATCATATCTTCATAAAAGTGCATTTGCCTAAATTTATTTTTGAAAAACTAAAGTTAAGCACTAACATCTGTAATTCGAAATAGGTATATATACCATACCGCATTAAGCCGCTCAGCATCGTGCATCTTTTGAAGCATCCAACGATCGACCTACTACATCTTATTTTCAGCCTCGGCATTTTTAGCTTGAATAGTCATTTGTTCCAGTTGAGCTTTGAGTTCCTGCTGCTCACTCATCACCAATTCCAATGCTTTAATCTTTTCTTCTAAATCCTTCTTTTAGTTGACAGCATTCATCCTTGCCCAAATAAACACAACATTTTGTATTCCATTCACCGCAATTTTCAAATCTTAAAAAGCTATCTCACTTGCAGGGAAGAACACAACCAAACCTTGTTTGAGTCAACTCCTTCTCCAATTCAGCAAATATTGCCGTTTCTTTCTCTTGCAGAGAATCTTTTAGAGCTCTGGACTCAGCTACTTCCACAACTAGTTGCTCAGATCATCTTGATTGAGCTTTGTAACATTGCTCAAGCTCCACTCCCAAATTTTCAGCTTTCTCTTTCCATTCAAAGCCCTATAACAAAATCCACCAATTACCCAACATTTCATATTGGTTCTCTATTCTAAATTTCGGGTTATCTTTGATTAGCAGTGGGAATCTTATATAGGAAATGAAACATACCCACATTTGGTTCAGGATATTTTTAGGGATTGTGTAGGGAATGAAACATTCCCACCTTTGGTTCATTTAAAATCCTTGTAATTGGGAATGAATTCTCACCACATTCCCACTTTAAACCATGGTAACGTTATATTACTGGTAATCTTACATTACTGGGAATGTCATCCCCATTGGCCACCTGTTTTTACAGCTTTCAACATAGTAAGCTCCTCTATCTATATTGAGATATTAAAAAAGTTCAACAATTTAATACATTGTCAACTATCACAATGAACCATAAACAGAAACCTGGGAGATGATTGGCCGGATAAGAGCAATATAATAAGCAAAAGCATGAGCTCCTTTTTCCACTAAATGCCGTTTCTTTACAGTGTGTTTGGATAATTTTTTTGGAGGATCAGTAAAGGCCAGGAAAGGATGGGAAAAGAAGGACTCTTGAAGGAAATGATGGGAAGGACCAATTCCTGTTTGGATTGGATAAAATTGATGAGGGAATGGAAGGGAATGACCATCTAACATTCCTTGTTTGGATTCACTATGTAAAGGAAAGGACAGACCACATTTGTAAAGAAAATAGGAGTAATTTAATAAATTAGATTAGGGTAATTTAGACTTTTGGTAAAAAAAAGCTTTTCTCCAATTTTCTCTCCCCGCTGGTACTCCAATTTGGAGTACCAAGGAAATTGTAAATATAAGGATCAAGAAGAACCAAAATTGGTCCTCCAAAACCCATAAATCAAATCTAATATCCAATCTAAACATGGGTCATTAACCAAAAAGACCTCCCATCCCGTCCTATCCCATCCCGTCCCTTACTGGTCCCTCAATACAAACACACTGTTAGCGCCTTCAAACCGTGCCTTGTAGCTTCCCTCGCTACATCCTCTTGCCACCTGAACAAAATCGACATCATTTTTTTTTCGCAACATATAATTATATATCATCGAACATATAAAATTTAATATAAAAATGGAGAAATAATGCAACTAACAATACGACAAATGTTGTGACGAACACCGTGTCATTTACAATCAATTGTGACGTGAATAGACGAACATAGTATCTATCTACGACAAAGAGCGAAGAACGCTAGAAACAATTGTGACATACATAACAATCACATGCGACAGCTTGCGATAAGCAGATTCGTCATGGCCAACCCCCTATCTGCGACGTCATGATCATCAACTGCGACTCTAGAAAGATAGTCATAAAAAATTTGTATTTGCAACAAACGTGCCATAGTTGAGCATTAGCGACACACTCTGATACGACCAACGTCGCGATGTGCAGTATTCGTCGCAAATAGCCATCTGCGACATGGTTTGCCCTTTTTACAACGAATATCATATGTCGCGAAAGACATAGATTTCTAATAGTGTGATTAAGACGAACCTATGAAAATTATTTCTTTGTTGGGAAAAATATAAAAGAAAAAGAAATTTTTTCCCAAAAGAAACATAATAAAACAGGAGAGGAGAAGACTTAGAATTTGACTTACATAGCTATAATGTTGGATTGGAAATGAGCTAAGTCGAATTTTTATGTTGGAACAAAGGATCGAATTGGAATTGGATTTTGGGCAAAGAGATTTAGATCATGTTTGGTACACCGGTGAGATTGGTTCGGTAAGAGTAAAATTGGTTATTGTATGGATTAGATTTGTTACTATACAGATAAAATTTATTACTGTATAGATAAGAATATTCTCGGTGGTTGTAAAATATGTGTTTAATGGAGGCCAACTAATCCCACCCTAAAAGAGTGTTTGATAGGCCGTTTGAGCCACTGACCAACCCAATCAACCCCAAACAGGCACTTAATTTGGCGTTGAGATTTAGGAATATCTATCTGTACCCCTAAGTCCTAGCAGACAGGAATCTGCGGTGGGGACGCAGGAGAGATAAACCGCCAATCGCCCTTATACACAAGTACCAATAAAACTTTTGAATTGACGAATATTATAGTTTTACTTTACTACAAACTCTATTTTTTATTTAATCAAATCTAATATCTTTATAATTATTTTATTTTACTATTTTACCATTTAATAAATAAAACTTAGATATATTAGAATTTTTTAATATATTTCTTAAATGCCAATATCTAAATTTTTACAATTTTATTCTACTAAAAACTCTATTTCATTTAATTAAAATTCCATATTTTTATAATTATTTTTTTACTATATTAATTTTTAAAAAAAATTATTCTGATTGACTTGTTTCTATTTGATAGTATAATTTATTTTGGTTAAAATTTATTATTTCCCTTCAACAATAATTTAAAGTTTTTTTAGATTAAAGGGAGATTGTAAGGTGCAAATATTTCATTTGACTTATAATTAATTTTAATTATTACTAAATAAATGTAACCCTTGATAATGTTGCAGGTTTAATTTACTATTTTACTTTGTTAATGTTTTGCTTTAAGAAGGATAATTCCTTTTGTTCCTTTCAGAATAAGACCCTATGTATATACAAATTATTACATCAATATTTCTAATGTCAATCAATTTTAATTTCATAAAGCTCAAAACCAATATGAGTTTATAACATTGATTCAATATATAAACGTCAAAATTAATTTGACGAATATATGAATGAAAATACAATTAGAAGAATTTAAATCAACTCATTATTTTTATAAATATATGTTTTATTTACAAAATTTTTGAATTAAGAGGAGAGAACATATGGCATCCATAATAGGCTTCCTTTATGGACAAAATTACTAGTATGTTTAATATGTAAAAGATTTTAACATTCATTTAATTTAAACATGTTGAGTTGCACGTGAAAGTTAAGACTAGTAAGATAAAATAAAAAATAAAATTCCGGTCGAGATTGTGAAATGGTATTTCAGCCAATTTAAGTTTCATTTCATCTAAGGTTCCAATTAATTAAGAAATTCAATAATTCTAGTAACTTTTGAAACTACAAGATAGCTCAAATGTGAAAGAATTATGCTGACTATATTCATCCTCCATTACATGAATTTCTTTTCTTTTCTTTTTTTTTACCAAGGTATCTCTAGCATCTTTGGGTGAGGCTAATCCCTCTCGAAAGAGGAGCGTGAAGGTTAAAACACTCCAAATAAATTTGTTTCCGGAGGATCAAACTTGTGTGTTCCTTCTCGGGTGAAGGTCACTTAACACCTCAAACAATCACTTAGTGATAATATATAGAGTTTTGATTTTAATCGTCTAATATATCCTATCCATTATTTTTGTACCCAGATGAAATTACTCACAGTCCTTTTCAACTTTTAACCTGGAACAACATTTTCGCCCCGTTTTGGTCTTTTCTCCCTTAACTAATTACTCAATAACTCTTATGTTCTATGTGTTTTGTGTTGGGTTTATTGGGTTATAAAAGTAAATTTCGATTTTGTTGACTATTTTTAGATGATTAACTATGTCCACACACATTAGTGTGTTTTAATGGACAATTGATTAATGACTATCAAGGACAAATGATCCTTACTACACTTACTCATCTTTTTGGGGGTTTTTTTTTTTTTTTGTAAATAAAAGAGTTACAGAAGGCTTTGTTTTGCTAAAGCACTATTTTTAATTTATACTCCTTTTTTTTTTGTGAAATCTATACTCATCTAACTCCATTAATAGTGTGAAAATGAATAATCGGTTATTGAGTCTAAAATTTTGAATTCATTGAGCCCAAATATGGGTATGGTGTGAACAATATTTACATTCATTAAACTAACTTAATGGCCTTAAATTTTTTTCACAAGCGAGAAAACCGAAGCGACAAAAAATAGTGAAGCAAAATTGAACTTGAGAAGGTCTTTGGGGAAATGGATTTCATTTCATTTTTGCGTTCCTCCATTGTTGAAGGATATTTAAGAATGTGTTTTTTTTAAGGATATAATATGAATGATATATATTACATTATTATGTGTGAAAACAGTTATACATTTACAAAACAAATAATAGGTACAAACAAATTTACCTACATTAAAAAATCTCCGTAATGCAAGTGCGGGTAGGGTATCCTCTCGTACATAACTAATTAATCAACTTAATTAAGAAAATATAAGAAAATCATTAAACAGATATTTATGGGTCCACTTTGACATAGTGAACAGCAACTGGAGCCTACCTTAATCAGATTTAGAGACATGGAGTTGATTATATAATTGACTAATCTCACTTATGAATATATATCCCCTTTGCTTTCCTAGATGATCATCATAACTTATTATTGGTTAAACAATATGAAACTAGTCAGAATTGGACAAAGGGGTTGAATGTATATATATACAATTATTTAGTCATTAATCACTATCTTTTACACATCATATGGAATCTAGCTAGGTATATATATATAATCTTATCAATTATATAATATTGTTGAGCATATGTTTTAGGTACACATCAAGCCAAGGCAAAATACCATAGGCGCACGGTAAGAGATGATAAAACCATAAACAAACTTAAAAACCAAAGAGAGTTACATATGCATGCATGTTTTCTGTTTCCTGTCTTATTTTCTACTTTCGACGGCTTCTGTTTCCCTTTGAATAGTTTTTTTTTTACAAATTAGAAGGACACATTCGGTGAGTCAATAATATTCGTAATAATTGGAGTAGAGATTTCTTTTTTTTTGGCCAAAGGAGTAGAGATTCCTAAATAGCTCTCTTTTAATAGAAAGAAAAATGTACTGTTGATTTTCTACTATTGATTTTGGCGGATAAATGGGGTTTTTTTTTCTCGATACAATGGATTGAGTTTGGTTTCGATAAGTTGTACATCTATTTTCAAATTTAGAGAAATTCTGGTCTTTTTTTTTCAAATGCTAATTAATCTCCTTATTTTGAGTCATTTCTCATTCAAGTCAAATTACTTGAACTCACGTTAATTTTAGATTAGCCTTCTAGTTTATGATGAGGTGTGCCTTGTTTCTCTCTCTTAATGTGGGTTTGTTATGAGGTGATCATTAAGAAATCTACAGTGATCCATTCCTAATTAGTGATTTGATTCCCATCCAAAATGCTAGGAAAGTTGTATCACCCCATGAACTCATCTCTAAGAAGTTGTACTCTTTTACATACTTATTCTTTTAAATATAAGAGATGTACTTAAAATAAGATTAATTTGGTGGTTTGTCATTGATTATCTTCTTCTTTTTCTTATTTATACCAAATATATCACAGTGAATTTTCATTGTCACACTAAGCATGGTTATTTGATATCACCATCAATTAGGTCACATTGACGATTTGATCACCATAGTGATTAGTGTTAGGTTTCAATAGCTCACTTTGATTGTGAGTTTGCATTTCATTATATATATCAAAAGAGATTAAATCTGTTTACAACTCTTAAGAATACTAAAGAGATAAAGATAAAGGTATGTGAAACGGAGTCTAAATAAATGACTTATTTGACATCCCCCTTCAAGCTGAACAAGGGCCAACGTGAAGCTTGGTTCTGAGTTTATGGTATTGCCGAATGGGAATGGACTTGGTGAGAATATCAGCAATCTGTTGCTTGCTTGGTATATAGCGAATCGTAAGGTCACCATGTGCCACTTTCTCCCGAACAAAATGGAAATCCAACTCAAGCTGTTTAGTTCGAGCATGAAAAATTGTATTGGCAGTAAGGTAGATAGTGCTGACATTGTCGCAAAAGAGTACTGGTTTGTGTACTGTCGGGACACCAAGTTCATGAAGAAGATTAACGTGCCAAGAAAGTTCTGCCACTGTATGGGCAACAACAAGGTACTCAGTCTCTGTGCTTGACCGTGAGACCGTGTGTTGCTTCCTGGAGACCCATGAGATTAACGAGTTTCCAAAGAATATGGCAGCACTTGTGGTTGAGCGTCTTATATCTGGGCACCCAGCCCAATCTGCATTAGAGAATGCCAACAATTCCATTTGTGTCGAAGCAGAGAGATGAACACCATAATCAAGAGTTCCAGCGATATATCGCAAAATCTGTTTAGCAGCTTGCATATGGACAGAAGTAGGACAATGTAGAAACTGACAAATACTATTAACTGCAAACTGGATGTCAGGTCTCGTCAACGTGAGATACTGTAATGCCCTAGCAAGTGCCCGAAAATCAGTCGGATTATCCAAGGAATCACCTTCCTTGGTGGACAATTTGGCTCCAAAAGACGGTGTACTGACTGGTTTGCAATCTAGCATATTGTGTCTCTGTATAAGTTCATTGGCATACTTTTTTTAGACAAAGAAATCCCTGAGGAAGAGCGGTGAACTTCAATACCAAGGAAATAGTGTAGCGGTCCCAAGTCTTTCATAGCAAAAGTGTCATTCAGCTTGCGGATGAAATCATGCATTAATGCATCACTAGAGCTAGCAATAATGATGTCATCCACATAAAGGAGAAGAACAAGAGAAGCAGTAGGTGTGCGAAGAATGAAGAGGGAACTGTCGGCTTTGCTGCATGTAAAACCAGAAGATAGTAAAAACTATCCAAAACGCTGAAACCATGCTCTGGGAGCCTGTTTCAGACCATAGAAGGCCTTGTGTAGCTTGCAAACATAATCAGGAAATTGTTGATCAATAAAGCCAGGAGGTTGAGACATGAACACTTCCTCATTTAGAATGCAATTTAGAAAGGCATTTTTCACATCAAGTTGTCTGAGTGACCAATTTCTGGAAGCTGCAAGAGCAAGGACTAACCTGATGGTGGCATGCTTAACAACTGGGCTGAATGTATCTGTATAGTCAATGCCATGTTGCTGAGTATACACCTTAGCAACTAGTCTGGCCTTATACCTTTCCAATGTTCCATCAGATTTTCTTGACTCGAAAAACCCATTTTGAGCCTACAACATTCATTTCAGGTGTACGAGGTACCAAAGTCCATGTATGATTCTACACAAGAGCGTTAAACTCTTCTGACATAGCTTGTTTCCAATTGCTATCTTTAAAAGCTGCAGTGACAGTGTTTGGTTCTAGTGAAATGGAGGAAGCAGATGTTGTTAAGGAAAAGATTATTTTTGGTTTTACAATACCCGACTTGCTTCGGGTTTGCATGTGAAGACTAAATACTGTTGGTGGTGGAAGATGGGTTGAAGTTTCAACTGGGGAAGTGGAGGGAATAGGTGTTGTTTCGGTTTGTATTGAGGGTGTAGGTTCGGTTAGATGTGGTGATTGTGGTGTGGTGGTTTCAGCTATTTGGGGTGGAGGAGAATGTGTTTCGGCTTGGGTGGAAGGTGGAGAATCCGATATGTGACGTCTAGAGCGACGTGTATGTGATGAAGATGCAGCATCACTAAAATGCTTAGCAAAAGGAAATTCAGTTTCAATAAATCGAACATGCCTACTAACAATTACCTTGCCAGAGTCAAGAGATAAGCAGCGGTACCCTTTTTGATGAGGACTATAACCCAAAAACACACATGGTGTGGAGCGTTGCTCAAGCTTGTGCTGCAGGTTTGAATGCAAATGTGGGTAGCAAAGTGACCCAAATACCCGAAGTATAAAATAATCTGGTGCTCGCTGAAAGAGTACTTCAAAAGGAGACTTGTTATGAAGAAGTGGAGTTGGTAGCCTGTTTATCAAGAAAACTGTTGTTTGAAATGCCTCTGCCCATAGATTTAACGGTGCTTTTGAGTGTTCAAGCATTGTTCATCCTACTTCTGAGACATGTCTGTGCTTTCTCTCGGCAACGCCATTTTGTTGCGGCGTACGTGGGCATGATGATTGAAAGAAAATTCCATTGTCATGTAGAAATTGAGCAAATATCCAACTAATAAATTCACCACCATTGTCTGATCTAAAAAAATTAATTTGTGTAGATCCCAAATTTTCAACATGGACTTTAAAGGTTTTGAAGCATGCCATTGAGGTAGGTTTGATTGAAAAATAGATTCTGTATTTTCAAGACGTGCTTCGTGGTTAAGAAGCATCGTCCAAAGTTCATGGAAGGTTGGAGGTGGCTTTTCATTTGAGGCAAAGGTGACAATGGAATCATAAGAGGGAGGGAGACCTTGGAGGATGCGGCTGACTTTTTCTCTCTCGGTTAAAGGTTGTCCAATGGCAACAAGAGCATCAACAATTTCTTGTAATTTTTGACAAAAGGAATCAATTGAGAGGGTTCCTTTTTTATGCTTGTTAAGGGTGAATTTTAGTTGTAGTTCTTTGGCGGTGGATTTGTCAAGAAAGTGGGATTCCAAGGCGTGCCATGCTTGATATGCAGATGTTGATTTGTAAAGAAGAGGGAGGATTTCTCTTTCGACTGTAGCATTGATCCAACTTAAAATCAGTCGGTCATGTTTATGCCAAGTGAGATACACTGGATTTGAGATGAGAGAGTCTTTGTCAGTGATCGTTTTTGGAGGAATTTGTGGAGAAGGATTGATGTGATTTTGAAGATCATAAATGTCAAGAATAGGTTTGAAGAGGTAAGACCATATGAGATAATTGTTTTGATCAAGCTTTTCGGTGACAAAGTCTGTGATGTTCACGGTGTAAGGATTGGCGGCAGTAGCCATGGTGAGGAGGAAGAAAAGGATCGTAAAAGAAAGCCTAATACCATGTTAGGTTTCAATAGCTCACTTTGATTGTGAGTTTGTGTTTCATTATATATCAAAAGAGATTAAATATGTTTACAACTCTTAAGAATACTAAAGAGATAAAGATAAAGGTATGTGAAATGGAGTCTAGATAAATGACTTATCTAACAATTAGATCACCTTGGTCATATTGAAAAGGTTACCAAACACACTTAATGTTGTGTTCAACACCCATAATAATCAATAAAACAAACAACCAAAAACTATAATTTATCTTAATTTTTATATATGGTAGAAATTAGAAAACATGCATCATGCATGTAATTTGTTAATTTTTTCCATTAGCAGAAGTATGTATTTTGCTAAAATTTGGCTTATTGGCCTTTTTATCTCCTAACCTATTGCGTCGAGGACGTTTTTCCCTATGAACTTCAAATCAGGCATTTTCCTCCTGAATTTTAAATTCAAGACAATTAGCCCTAAACTTTTCAAATTCAAGACATTTTACCCCTGATGGAGGGGACAAAATTTAAGACAGATAAAACTAAATTTAATATTTTGATCGCTGTCGTTAAACAACCATAAAGTAATTTCTAACCCAACCTTACTAGAAATTATAAATAAAAGCTAGTAAGTGGCAAGTAAGGTCGATCCCACAGAGAAAAGATAATCTTATAACTACAAAAGAGAATTTTGAAATATCTTCACTAAAAAGAAAATAACTTTCCAAAGGAGTGAGTGAGCTAAAATAATTAAGAAAACAATAATACTAAAAATATACCTTTCGCAACTTCTCCACTAGTAAATCCTATAAATATGGAATAAAAATCTTTAAAAGCTATGCATTTCAAATCATATCTCAATAATTATCAAAGGTTGTCAGGCTTTAACAATTATCAAATCTGTTGGACATTTGGGCTTTGCACCCATTATGGTCCAACCCAATAAAGGTAATCATCTTGCTAATTTAATTTGGATTAAATTAACAAGGATAATAAGAGATAATTTCTTGATAAAAACTCCTTGGGAATTAAATCAGAAATTATTTAGGTAGTATTCAAGTGGAATACGACCTCTCTAATATAAAAGGAGAAAAATTATGTTAGTTTTTCACTTCACTTTTTCCATCAGAAAGTTGAGAGTTCTCCACACACAAAAGCTTCTCCCTCCATTGTTAAGAAGACGGTTTTTGCACTGAGAAGAGTGAGGCTTCTGCTCATCTCTGTAGTAGAAGTCTACCACGAGTATCGAAGACCAAGAAACATCGTAATCGACCCACCAAGATCCTGGTTTGATTTCTTTTAGCTTCCGCAAATTATTTGATAAATATGATTAATTATTTTAATCCATGTTTTGATTGCTATGCTCCATTTATCATGTTTTTCCTACATTGGTATCTGAGCTTAATTGGGTCTTTTCGTGTTTGTGATCACTATTGATGGCTTTTTGGCATGTTTTTTGTTTTAATAGAAAACCATGCAATTAGGCTTTGATTTTCTGGTGATTTGATCATAATATGATGATTATATGATCTGCAATTTTCGAGATTTAAATTGCTTATATCGATGGAGATTTGTCGAGTCAAACATGCTAAAACCGTAACTTTGACCATGAATTTCGATCTGTATAAACTGTAAATTGATGCATGATTTATATACCATTAGAATCCTTGTTTAATAAGCTTTCCATCGAAACATTATTTGTGTTAATCGGATTTCTATGTTGGGAGAATTCCGTGTTTTAAGTTTCAGGGACTTAATTGAAAAGAAAAGAAATCTGGAAATTCAGATTGAATTGAGAGCGCCTAGAACCCATCCCACTCTCCTCGCTGGCGCGTGGGACACACCACTTGATCACATAGGCGCGCTGAGAGCACCAACAGAATTTGGCAGCAATCAGGAACAAATTTTGTGTTTTAACCGAGAGCCGATTCTGCCAGGAAGGCGGCGCGTGGGTTGCACGCACCGTTCCGGGAGAGTGACTCAGACAAAAACAGTTTAATAAAATGAAAATATGCAGCCCCACTAGCACTTGGAAGCGCGGGGGGCGCGTGCGGAGTCACCGGTGGCGCGTTTTTGACACCACCGCCACCAGTGGACTCCAAAAATCATTTCCTATTTTTCTTATATTTTTCCAAATTTTTCGGAGTTAAAAAAATTATTTTTGATTTTTTAAATAAAAAACAATTTTGGAAACTGACGGCGGCTCGTGGCTGGTGCTCTCGGGCGGTCGTAGTTGCTGAGACACTTCTAGAAATGTGTCCTAAGCAGTGGGAGTGCGGCTGCGCTTCATGGTTCTCCAGAAGTAGTGGTTTGAATATTCTCCTATTAAAATGCCTTAAAATTCATGTTATTATTATTATTGCTTTTATTTTAGAAAATTTATGAAGCATGATTGAATTTTATGTGGCATGTATATGATATCGATTATGGCATTGATGTGGTTATGTTTTTGTTCAAGCATGTTTATGTGATTAAATTGCATTGAATATTGTCATGATTATTTTTATGAATAATGTAGCATGCAATATTTTTGATGAAATGATGCAATTGATATGCCATGATTGAGTGGGAGGTTTCAGTTGAGGAAATCTAGGATTTCGCTCCTAAGACTAAAATTTTGTGCATGGTTATGTTAAATAATGTTGATAATTGCTAATATATGAGTGATAATTAGGAGCATAGCGATTTTTCGATCTTGTTATTAGTGCATTGTTTGCATTATTTGACATGAATTATGCTGCAAAATATATATACATCTTGTGGTGCATTAGATTAATATACATTGTGCTTATCCTAATGTATTTGAGATATCTGCTAAGAATGTTGTTGTTGATTTGAACAAAGGAGAGAAGTTGGATGACGAGAATTATGATATCTGACGCCATAAGATCTAATACCTCCTGGATGAGCAAGGTGTCTTGGAGAACCTTGATCAGACCATGGTCGAGCCCGAAGAAGGAAACACTGCTCAACACTGTCGCAACCTTGCTGCCTACCAAGAATGGCGTAAGAAAGATCGTTGTGCGCGCTTTACTATGTTAAGTAGCATGCATAATGATCTGATTGGTGAGTTTGAGCAACATCAAACTGCCCATGAGATGTGGCAAGCCTTGAGGACCAAGTATGGGGTGACAACCCTGTCTAAGCTGTGCGAATTGAACCTGAAGTTCAATACCTATAAGAAGAAGTCGAATCACTTGATGAAACAGCATCTGAGGATGATGACAACTTTGATTCGCGAGCTTAGGACAACTAGGGTTGCCTTGACTAATAAACAGCAGGTTCAAGTTGTGATTTCCTCCCTTCCTGACTCTTGGGAGTACATGAAGGCAAACATGACAAATAATGAAAGTGTCAGGACCTTTGAGGACATCGCATGACATCTGGAATTGGAGGATGAGCGCCTGAAGGCTGCCAAACTTGCCACTGGTGGTGTTGCTAATGTTGTTGAGTCAAACTTGCGCAAGGCATCCTGGCCTAAGTGCAAGTGGACTGGAAAGGTTGTTGGAAAACGTGATGCTGATGAACCTGCACCAAAAAAGGCAAGAACTACCAAGTGCCATAGGGGCAAACGTGGTGGTAATAAGGATAAAGCTAAGATGGCTTGTTTTAATTGTGGAAAACAAGGCCACTTCCCTCGTGATTACACTGAGCCGAAGAAAAAAGTATTTTCCAAATCAATGTCTTGTTCTGATTGCTTTGTGACTTATGATGATTTTGTTGCTCATCATTTTCCAATGTGGACTGTAAATTCAGGAGCAACCGACCACTTAACTCGAACGAGAGTTGGATTTGTCGAATTCCGTCGGATTTCTGCTGGGAGTAGGATCATGAAAATGGGGAATGATTCTAGCATGAATGTGCTTGGGATCGACACATACAAGCTGGAAATGTGTGGTGGGCGCACCTTGCTTCTCCATGATGTTCTATACACTCCAGAAGTTTGACGAAACTTGTTTTCAGTTATTACTATGTTAGGCCTAGGCTTTAGGTTTACCTTTGAGGGCAATAAAGTTGATATTTTCCTTGATTGGAGCTTGCAAAGTTGCTGCAAAATTCGACAAAAGTATGGCACCAAGGGAAGTCGACGATAGCTAGAGGAAATAATAAGGAATAATTCGGCCCAAGACCAATTTCCTTATATTCAAGTTTAAATCCTTTTAGGTCAAGGACTTAAGCTTGGGGGCATTGTTTATACCTCAATTTACAATTGAGGGTAAATTGGTCTTCACATAAATATTATCAAGATGAGTGGTCAAGATTTGATTTCAAATCCTGATGAAACTTGTTTTCTGCACCACCCTAGTTCTAATAGAATTAGGAAATTCTTGTATTTTATTAATTAATGCCGAAATTATTAAATAAATAATAATTATTTTCAGAATAATTATTATTAATTAGTGTATGTCGCCCATAATAAGGAAAGTGGCAGAAAATTCATTAAGAGACGACTCCTTCTAATGAAGCTGTCAGCAAGTGCAGCAAGAAATTAAATAAAGGAGTTGTATGACATGTCACCTTGGAAATAAGATAGGAGACGTCTCATAAGCCTAAAATAATAAACACAAGCCGTCTCCTGTGTTCCAGGAGAGGCCGCCCTGTTCTCAGGATGTGGTCTCCTCATTCCTTTCAATTAAGGAGTTAGCGGGTCAATGTTTGTCAGCAAGCAGTTAACTTATCTACGTAAGGGAGGTGTGAGGTTTAAATTCTCGCATTCCTTATACGTGATCACCCTAACATGGTAGTGAAGTCGCCTAGCTAGTTGTTCTCTCCCGGGAGGCAAAACCACAACTTTTGCAGTTTGTTCAATTAAGGACAAAATGGCGAAATTGGTGGAATTGACCTAGATAGAGTGGTGCGATTTCAACATGAAGCATACCATGATGATCCTTGAGTCATGCCGAACATCTTGGTAAAATTTCATCTCATTCTGACATAGTCAAAAAACTTTGTCTCGGTTTTCAATTAAGGACAAGTTATCGATTTAAGGTGATATGAGTCTTGATTTTGAACCAGGGGAGTCACAATACTTTTATAACATGATTTTATGGCTAAGTGTCAAATTTGATCCATTTCGTGTTTCGTTCATAACTTTTACAAGTTATTTAATTAAGGACATGTGGCCTTTTCACCCCGGTTTTGGCCATTTTTCGAGATTTATGATATTTTTATGAAACCATGAGCTTTTTATGATTAAGTAGAGCTGGCAAAATGAACCCGAAACCCGCCTGAGCCCGAACCCACCCAAACCTAAGTTGGCCAGAAAAGTCAACATCCCGAACCCGAAATTACACGAGCACGAAAATACCCGACCCGAACCCAAACCCAAAATAATTTGAATTTAATAATATTTATAAAATAAAATATTTTATTGTTTAGAAAAAAACATATTTCCTTTTAATATTAAATAAAACTATTATATATATGAATATAATAAAATTTATATAATAATGATCACAATTAAATGATTCATTAATCAATATAAAAAGTGTTAAACTACTAAATATATATAAGTTAAAGCAAAAGACTAAAAGGTACCCTTATAACTAATTAAAGTATAATTAATTAAATACATCAAATTTTAATTTTTTTTAAACAAATAAAGAGTCGACAAAAGCAGATGATGAAACAGAAGCAAAGGTTTAAACTGAAAGTTCTGTCCTTGTTCAATCTAGTTATTCTAGTCTCTTATTTTAGTTCAGTTTAGTCCCCAAAGTTCTTTAGTAGTTCAATTAAGGGTCTATCATCTTTTAATTTGTTTAATTTAAGGCATTCATTTTAATTATTTGTTTAATTTAATGCTTAATTTGTTTTAATTTGCAATAATTTAGAATTGATTAGGATTAATTAATTTAAATTAGTGATAAAGTATATGTATTTTATATTTAATTCAATTGATTTAAATGTTGCACGCCACTTGATAATGGTCAGTGACCATAGTCTTTCCGAAGAAGGGTTTTCATTTTTTCAATAAGTGGTCGAGTTTTCAGGACTCTCTGAATGTCTCTATGGATGGGAGTGTTCTTTCACTATTAATCATTTGTTAGTAATTTTTAACAATTATTCAATCTTTATATATATATTGATAATCATGTTACATTATATTATTATATATTATATATTATCAATAAACTTATAATATAAAAGATAAAACAATTATTTTTGTTTAAAAAAATCTATAAAAATAGCTTATACTTAAATCGGGACGAGCCGGATCCAGATCAGACTCTGAATATCGAATCGAAATCAAACCCGAGCTCAACCCCGACCCGACCCCGAACCTGAAAATACCCGAACCCATAACCCAAGCCCGAAAATACCGGAACCCGACATATCTCGAACCCGAATAAACCTGAACTCGAAAAAGCCCGAACCCGAAGTACCCGAACCCAAACCCGCCCGAACCCGCACAATTGCGAGCACTATGATTAAGTATGGTAAATTTCGTGGCTTTGATGTTAAGAGTTCAAATTTTGACATTTAGGAGCCATCTCCCTATCAAATTAGTTATTTCAAGCTTAGGAGGAGGCGACAAGACATGCTGAATCACGTCAGGAAGGTGATGAGTTCGAAAATCAAGTATTGGAGATGTCTCATCATGGATTCTAGAAGGTGTGTGGCGTCCCAGAAGGCTAGTTCAGAGGTCAAGTCAATTTCCTGGCAATTTCCTGAAGACTGAAGTCATCTCTTGAAGTAGTTCAATCTAAGTCAGAGACTGTCAAGCCCATTAAGCCTGAAGGCTCATGCCGCCCCCTATATAAAGGGACCGACCACAAACAACGCTTCAACACGCTACAAACTTGTTCCGCGCAAAAATTCAAAGCTTCGTGCTTTTCTCTCAATTTTTTTCAAGTCCTGCTGCTGAAATCTCCATAATTCTTCTTGTTCATCACGAGTTCTTACTCGTTCTTCACTTTTTCTCTTGTCCAATCTTGTCTCCGGACATAAAAACACTGTACACGTGTTTATTCTTCAGAAATAACAATCAACTTGTTATTTTTCTTTCATTTTCAATAAGAACAGCCTCTGAAACGCGGAATCCAGGAAAATTTGTCTGGGATCAATGATTTAAATGTTTCCGTGTGACTTTGATCCAGTCTCCACAAATTGCTCTCATCTTTAATCTGCTGCTACGCACACCAGATTCACGTTTACACTCCTCTTTGTCAAATTCAGCAAATTAACTGGCACGCCCTCAAACGGTCATTTAGTTTTTAACGCAAAAACTCTTCAAGAGATTTTTGGCGCAACACTTTCCATGAGCTTAATCTCTTGTTCTTTTTTTTTTCTGCTACAGAAGAACAAGAAAGTAAAAACTAAATGGCGGGAACTACGGTCTTAGTGTGCCAATACCAAGCCAGTCTGCATTTAGTAGGTTAAGGATCTCGTCAGGGGACTCTGAACAGATAAAAAGCCCATTAATCTTTTGTTCTTACTTCTATGAGCTTGCACACTAATTTTGCATATACCTCTTAATTATGTTACTAGTATATGAACACTTCAACTTTAATAGAATTATCTATTTCTTATCGTATTCTTACAATTTAAGTTAATTATTAGTGATATAACTTTTTAATATAACGGCTCCTCTACTTAGTCGATGATTGAGTGGTTATAAAAGTTATGCAAAGACGTAGATATCTACCGTTAACTCTTTCCCACCCAACCCTAATTTCATATATTATATTGTTGCAAATTACACTTTTAATTAGTAAGGATGGCCAAAAAAAAATTAGTACTTTTTTTGGCTAAAAAATTAGTAAGGAATTTTTTTCTAGGAATAATTTTCCGAAGTTGCCCTAGGCCATATTTTGATGGAGAAAGGTTGTCTACTTTTCTTTCTACTAATATTAGAATTGTATAGTGAAAGAGCAAAACGCACATTGTTGCAATGCATAGTTGGCAAAAGACAAAGGGATTTTCCATTAGCCAAACAAAGGAAAAGCCAAGAGAAAATTGATTATTACCCCCCATGACTAAAAATTGATAACATAAAGACGGCGAATGAGCTTTCTGGTTATGAAATCAAGCTCCCTTCTCTCTTTTCAATATTTTAGAGCTTTCCCTTTCCCAAATCCCATAATAAACAAAGCTTAGGCATAAGGCTCTGAAATCAGTAGCAAATAAGTTCCCCATAACACCCTCTTCTTGTCACCATATATATATGTCTAAGTTTTCCTTTTCTTTTCAAATTGCTTTTTTATATAGAAACCAAGCAGCAAGTCCTATGCATTTTGACTCTCAACCCACATTGACTTGCCTCTTCTTCAAACTCCTACTCCAAGAAGGCTTCTTCTAAAAAAAATAAATAATAAAAAAAAAACCCTTCTTTATGAAAATTAAACAATCTTGTTCGAACACCTTTCACTCCATTATTCCCTTAAAGAAACACCCATTTATTTTCAATCAGTTTGATCTGAGGTTTGAGGTTTCATATCTTCCATGACATAGCCATTGTTTTTGAGAGCAAGAAACTAGAAATGATGAGCCTGAGAATCAGCTTTTGTCTGTTGCTGCTGCTGCTGCTACAGTTTGAGAGCAGTTCATGTTATGGAGGTTTTTCTCATGATAAACTTAACAGATTCAAAGAAGCTGCAAATCCCAACTTCAAATCCCAACAAGTTGGCTTTAGAGGTCCGAATAAAGTTAGAAACTTCAAAGGTGATGACATTTTTGGTGCTGAGCAGAGGAAAGTCTATACAGGCCCAAATCCCCTACACAACAGATAAGTTCAATTAGGAGGAGATTATTATTAAGAGCTAGAGAAGCCAAAAAGCTGATAATTTATCTCCTTCTATAATTACTTTTCAAGCTGTGGTTTTCATTTCATTTCACTTGCTTTGTGAGAGAATTTTTGATGCTTGAGAGGCTCTGCTAGCACTTAATTATTTGCAGCAGCATTTCAAGTGAACTTACAGATGTATATGGGAAAAGCTTAGCTTTAAGTTCTTTGTGAAATATACTTTTTTTTTCTTCTTCTTATTTTGTCTAAAGTTTAAAGTTTAAACAGATTATTACATTACTACTATAGAAAAGAATATTTTATGAAATATATAATTATTTATTTATATATTTTTAAAATGAATATTAATCTTGCCATTAATGGGGTTGTTGATGTTATTAATTATCACCCTGCTTTTGCTCCCCACTGGGTTGCTCTCTCTCTCTTTCTCTCACACACATTGTCTTCAATGCTAAATGCTTAGTACTACTAAGAAAACCACAGTGCCTCATGTGAAAAACTATGTCCCTTTATTCCCCTATTTAGAATTATTAGGTTTTCCAAATTTAATACATAGATCATCTTAATAATTTGATTAAAATTAATTTAAATACAATAATGTATGCTTAACATAATTTTCGTTTCGCATTAATGGAGTAGTAATGTAGTATCCTATCATCCGTATCTTCAATGATTAGTACATGATTTGTTGTATGCAACTATATGTTATCCATGTGCAAATATATTAGTATATTTTTGGAAATGCTAAAAGATGTGCATTAAAGAATAGTACTAATATTTTTTTACCTTAAATTTACATGTATCCAAACACTTAAAAAATATATTCTTATATCCAAACACCAAAATATCTCTTGTATGTACATGAAATGCTATTCTTTAGTGTAGTTTTTTAGTACTTAGCCTCTCCCAGTATATTTCTATTTTCTCAAATCAACATATTATACATAATATATAAATAAATATAGTGTAAATATACAAATCATAATTAAAAATTTTGGATGTGTTCAATTTAGGCCTAATTCTTTAGACTGAATTTAACTAGCCCTAATTCTTTAGACTGAATTTAACTAGCCTTAAAATTTTGCATCGTCAACCAAATTAGATCTAGTTCTGACGGAACCCCTTGCGTGTTGTGCACATGGTTAAGTTGAAAACACGCTGTTACCAAATAAAAAAGTATGTACTTAACGGCGCGTGTATTACACACGTGGATTCCTTAAGAAATAGGTCCAATTTGGTTGATGATCTAAGCTTTTAATCTTAATTAGATTCAATCTAAACAATTAATCCTAAATTGAACACTTCCTTAAATTTTTAGTCCCGATTTGAATATTTACCCTACAAATATATAAATATAATAATTAAGGCGGTAGATATTTAATTTAATTTAGGGTAGATAGTAATTAAGGTTGTAAGGTTAGGATTGAGTTGGTGGGGGAATGGGGGATTGGGGACTGGGAGCCCATCTATTCAAAACTTAATTTTCTCTGCCACGAATGATTATGATTTATGAAGCAAGGCCCCACTGTGAAGTTTGGTACTGATTTCCTTTTGCCAGCCACCAAGTCCACTACTACCATTTCACTTCTCTCTCACTCTTCTTCTCTTTGGCCTTTGCTATCTGCAACTTCAATTCTTGCCCAAAATATAATTAAATTAAAAAAAAAAAAAACCTTTGGAGCCAAGCCATATATTTCCTGTCTATAATGTGTGAAGCATTGAGATGTTCATCTAATAGACAATGACATTGAGGGTCCGTTTGATCCAGTTTATTTAACAGCTTATCTATTGAAAAAAGTTTAAGCTGGGCCAAATGAAAAATCTAAAAGTGCTTTTCAGAAGTGTTTTTCAGTTGTTTTTGAACTAAAAGCCAGAAGCTCTAAATTGAAGCTTTTTCCATAAACACTTTTTAAGAAGAGCTTTAAGTTAGGCCAAACGGGCACTGAGATAAGTAACTTTATATATATATATATATACTATTAATGTATAGATATAGATAGATATATATTACATCGGATCTATCTTCCTCATTTCTACGAATAATGAATACAAGCAGGGTGACCTGTGCTTGCACTGCAGTCATCTTCTTATTAGGACATATTTTTGTAGTTGTTTAAGTTGGTTAGTGAGGAGATATTGCATTGAGAAACTCATACATCGAAACAAATAATTCGCATATATAAAGAAAACACATGACCTCTCTTTCAATTTAAAAGTGCATTAATTACCTAAATTCTAGTATTCCGTCTCTAGGCAATTCATTAAAATAAATATAATATTCTACTCCTCCATCTCTAAATAATTCATCAAAATAAAGTTAATATTAAATGTTGCTTGAAATGTATGTTGATTATCTAAAAAAACATAATACGCTGCGGTCATTTTTTAATCTTGATTGTAATTGTTAAATTAATGAACTCGGGTGGGTGGAAAAATTTGGCTTTTGCATAAGGAAGACCTAATTTTTTGTAGTCAAGGAGCATGTATAGTTGTCGTAGGAAAATTGAATTAGTTGAGAGCATTTGCAGGAGAATGTGTAATTTACACAATGCATCACAAAATGATTGTACTTAGCATTGGAAATGTGAAAATATACTAAACATAAGCAACCAATAGAAATCTCAATAAAAAGGAACTCGAATCATAAATAAAAAACACTTTTTGTAAAATAAAAGAGGAATAAGGAAATGTTAAATTTAAATATCAAATAATATAATCAACAAATAAATCCAGATTTATCTCAAAATGTTGCGGTGAGAAGTGAAAACTCCCAATTTAGGTTATGTTATCCTAAGGCGCCGCTAAATTAAATGGAAGGATCTTATCAACGTCCACCTGGAAATTTTAGGAAACAGAACGAAATCCATGTGAAACCAATTCAGAGAAATGTTAGGGATGAAGAAAACCACCCAAATAGAAAAAAAAAAAAACGAAAGGAAAACAAAACTGGAATGTCAATAGTTTACCCATGAAATCATCATTGCAGATACATTTATAGCACCAATCATTTGGAATTCCGGCATAGGAGTTGAACCGGTAAATCATAATATCCACACACAATTAATATGTAATTAAAACACACTTAATCATAAAAATAGTAAATTACAAAAAAGGGCAGCAAGAAAAATAAGGGAGGAAATTCATCGAAGGCCTTTTTAGTCACCCGAAAAGTGAGAAAATACCAAAAAAAGTCAAAAGGAGACACCACATTAATCCTCAATTTGGCCTTTAAGTAATTTTTATAGTCACTAAAAATAATATATAGTATATATAATAGTATTATAATTTTAGTTATAATTTTGATCGAGGGACTGAAATCGGAAGGCCAAGAATTGAGGATTCCATTTCAAATGATAGATGAATTAGCCTATATAGAGCTGATATGTTGTTGCCTAATTTTAGTGATTGATCTCATAATTGATGTTGTGAAAATATCCCATTTAATAATTTCTTAATAAAATTGAATATAGGGAGTGCTTAACTTTAGAAATTTTTTTAACGATTTGATCATTTTTTATATTTGCAAACTCAATATTCTGATAATCCAACCTTTAAAACTAAGTACATGTGTTGACATACATGATCTTATCATCAAGATTAGTGGCATTTTAAACGATGTGATTATATATGTCACGCTAGAAAGCCATTTCTAAATGTTGAGTGATCAAAATATTGAAATTTATAACTGATCAAATTATTAGATTTCATAATTTAATGACAAAGAAAGCATTAATAATCCGTCCTAACAATGTTCATCTCATTCAGTCCATAAGATGGACTGGAGAGTCCAGTCCATATTAGATGGATGACACTTGTATGATTAAAAATCTAAAGGATGAGATTACTCTATTCATAGATAATGAGTTGTACTAGATAATTTCCTTTTTTCCCCCAATTTTTTCTTCAATTCTCGTCTTCCTCTAACAATGTTCTTCGCATCAGTATTCAAAAATCATATACCCGGTAAACCCTAAATCTCTAAATCCCAGAAAAAAATCCAAACAACATGAAGTTAATAAAACAAGTTTGCTCCCTCTGCCATGTTTAGGTCTTCCCCCCCCCCCCCCCCCCCCCCATTTACTGTTACCAATTTAACTCTGATTACTAAGTTGTCTTTCAAATTTTCTAAAATTGAGAAATTATTATTATGAAATGGAAGATTCAATATTTGAATTTGGAATCTATACAACCCAATTAATGGAAAGGAAAAAGAAAAAAGATCATTTGGTAGGAATCAAATATACATGCTTCCAGAAACTAATGCTTTTATTTGGAGCGCAGGAAAGAAATAGAAGCAGCAAAAATGTTATTTACAACATAAAAATCAATTTTGTTCATTTGTGGGGAAGTATGAACACTGCACAGCCATTCATCAAAACCAGAAAAGCAATCGACAGATGGAAAGCATAGAAAAAATAGCACACCCATTTTTTTTTATAAAATGGAACTATTGATTTCATCAGAACCAGAATTATGAACACAATTGTTAAACTTAAAAGAGGGTGTGGGAACAGATGAAGTGATGAACGGGAGGAAGGAGGGATCAGGGAGTAAAAGGGTAGAGAAAAGGAAAAGGTGAATTTACTAGCGTGTTTTTTGTTTTCTTTCCTTTAAGGTGCTGCTAAGTCATCTTGACCCTTTGATTCAAATTTTACTACGTGTCTAAATCTTAGTATGGACTGGCCTCTCCAGTCCATTTCAAGAACTGGAGAGGAGCCAAATCCTACTTGTTGAATGCCAAAAAAAAAATCCGTCCTACTTGTTAATTGAAACAAAAAATTACTAACATAATTTGTATACAAAACTATTTTTTTCAGAATATAGAGCGAAGATAATCTTTTGTATAAAAGTATGACTAAATAGTCCTTTTGCCTCCTGAACTTTGTAAATTTGGACCAATTTGCTCCCTGAACTAATAATTGGGCCACAATGCCCCTTTAATTTACAAAATCGGGTCAAATTGCCCATTACCGTCAACGCCGTTCCGTCTCAACCTGTTAAATGCTGATATGGACTTTCCACATCAACAATATATGGGGCCCATAAACCCCAATCAAAATTATTAAAAAAAAAGAAGAAAACCCTAAGTCCTAACCGTTCTATTCTTTTTCTTTTTTTTCTTTTTTCTTCCCTTTTCTTTCTATTTTCCTTCATCTCCTCCTTCCCTTTTTCTTTCTATTTTCCTTCATCTCCTGCGATCTTCATCCTCATCTGACGTAGCCGGCCAACAGCCACTAATCTTAATTCTATTAATCCTAAACCCATAAGCTTCCATTTCCACAAACCAATTTCAAAAGAAAGCCTTCGTTTTGAAAGCCCCAAATTCGAAACCTAAACTAGATCCAATGCTTTGCAGTCACTCCTTGTACAGTGTCTCCTATGCCATTTTCGATTCCGTGGTTATGATAGAATTTATCTTCATATCAGGTTAGCAACCTCAGACCTTATATAGCTGCTTCGAATCTTTCTCGTCCCTTGATTACGCAATGGCCTTAATACTTTCTCATCTCTGCCATGTCTAACCAGAGTTTTGAGAAACTTACTTCACTGCTCAACATTTATGGAGCTATTGATGGGAGCTCGATATTGATGGGAGCCTGATAAAGGTTTGTAAAGTTGATAGGATTTTGATGAATTCTTATAAGTGCAAGTCTGGGTATGATGGATTGAACCCATCTTTTGATTTTTTCTCCACTATTTTAGCATTGCCTTTTTAGTTGTAATCGTACAATTTTTGTTCCATTTAGGTTTAATTTTAATGGAGTTCAGTTTCTTGATATTTTGAACTTGAAAATTCTTGTTTACAATTTTTATCTTGATTGAATCGGGTGTTAATTACGTTGCTGCAATTTTGTTGTTGTTGGGTATTTTTTTCAACTCATTTCATTATTTTTATTGTTCTTGCTTGATTTGGTATTGAACCATACTGAGTTTGGTGCCCATTCAATTTGGTTGTGTTCATTGTAATTCTGGGTTGATTTTATTTCAATGAAGTTTGAATTGTTTATTTGTTCTTTTGAATTTTGATCTATGGAAATCCTTTTATTTTCTTTTTCGATTTTACATTTATTATTTTCTTTTTCTTTTTTCTGCTTTTTTTGTTTTATTTTTGCGGGATTTTTCCTATTGGGGACCATCTTAGCTGACTGGATAATCCACATCAGCAAAAAAATTCCACGTAAGCAGTTAACTAGGGGGTTGACAGAACCGTGCGCATGATGGCACGTGACTAACGGACTAGGGGGTTGACAGAACCGTGCACATGATGGCACGTGACTAACGGTGTTGACGGTAAGGGGCAATTTGGCCTGATATTGTAAATTAAAGGGGCATTGTGGCCCAATTATTAGTTCACGGGGCAAATTGGCCCAAATTTACAAAGTTCAGGGGGCAAAAGGGCTATTTAGTCATAAAAGTATTACTAAACGTATTACTAAACTCAATGTATAAAATAATTTTTTATCATGGTTTTTCATTATTTTGTCTCTTTGGAAGTTTAATGAAGTAGCCTAAAAATTGTACATTGTAAACCAGATTTCTTGGTTAGACATCGAGAAGAAAACACGTTCATATATGCATTTTTAAGATTTAAATAATTCTTTAAATAATAAAAATACTCGCACATACAAAAACAATGAATGCAATTTGTGCAAGAAGATACAGAGAATCGAACTTGTTTTCTATGTGCATACCAAAGAAGATTTTTCTTCTTCAACTTTGATTTCGTCAATGAATTAATAATCAAATGTACTGGTTGGGATTTCGAGTCACAGTTCAATTGGTTCAACCATCAATTTAATCCATAATGGGGAATTGTGTTGAGTGATATATATTCAGTATGAAATAAGTACTTTATGTGCCCCTTTTTATCTGTTGGCAATAATTGAATTATACAAATCAAGAAAATTTGTTAGTGTTGGTTAAATTGATCAATTTAATAACTTTTTAGCTTTACTTTTCTAAATTACCCTTCATAGGAGTAACATTTATCTTCATTTAGTTTCTATTCCACTTCATTATTCCACACTCCACAAGCATATAAGACTAGGTCGAGTCTTAAATGGGGTAATTTAGACAACTAGATAATTATGCCCAAAAACGACAGATAAAAAAGGACAAAGAAAAAACGACAGATAAAAAGGAATGGACGGAGTATAAAATATAGTAAAATAGCCATCAACACGCAATTTGGTATAATGGTTGATGTGTTTGAAATGTTTTTAACCGTTGAGGGTTCGAATCTCACCACGCACAAACTCTTTTCTTTTTTTTTCAACTTTCAAAATTGAAAAAATATTGACTTTGGTCAAAAATCCAGGTCAACTGATCCGCTTTTTGATTCAAACACTAGTTGAAACCGTGTCAATGTCGGACCGTTGACCAAACAGTTATCGAAAGGCATTCGAATCGGACTGAACTCCAGTTCCCAATTGAATCGGTCAGTCTAGTCCGATTTTGAATTCACTGGATTTCGAAATCCCAATTAAGAGTCTAACCTTTTCTAAAAATTTCAAATAAGGGTCAAACCTTTTAAAATAGTTATTTAAGGGTCCAATGTCTTCAAATTAGGTCAATTAAGGGCCTAATGCCTTGAGATGTTGGCACATGTCAAATAACATAAATTTCTTACCGTTAACCATTAGATTGGTATTCATTGCTTTGTTTGTAGGCATCAGCCCCTTAATTGAACCTATTCGATAACGTTAGGCCATTAAATGAAATTTTTAGAAAGTTTGGTCCTTATTTGAGATTTTTAACAAAGATCAGGCCTCAAATTGAAATTTTAGCCTTTTAAGATCTTAGGACTATTTAATTTTCTTTTCTTTCTTACCCTAAAGAAAAACAAAGCGACAGGTGTTCATATAGTGGAGTTAGATTCAAATTAGAGGTATTTATGGATGGAGTTAAGTCACGTCTATTTCAAATGAAAGTAAACTTTGTTTTGTCCAAGGTCAATTGTCTAGTACCCCATAGATAATTTTTACTTCTTCCAATAATTTTAGATTTATTATTAGAATAATAATAACATTTAATAAGCATAAAATTTTCTAAATTAAGAAATAATGGATTTATATTTGATGCAAGTGCATCAATTCTATACACTGTCAATGCATGAGAAACGCCGCCTCAACAACAACCGGTCTGACTAGTTAATAATTTAACCAGTTCTTGAGTGATCCGTTGACTCCCAATTTTATATGTGTGACGGAATTGGATTCATGACCGATTCTCGGTTCAGCCGGCCGATTCAACCTGATTCTGTCAACATTGATGCTCAAGTTGTTGTTCAAATATTCAAAATCAAAATAATAAAATTTTCATCAAATATTGTAGTACTTCAAAATGTAAAAAATATTTAATTAGTATATTTTATTAATATGTCCAAGACCAATTCTAGTTTTTTTCTTTTTGGCACCAAGACCAATTCTAGATAGTTTAGCCGGCATGTAGGATATTACATAATATACATTTGACAGACCCCAAAGTTTTTACCTTATGGCCTATTAACACCCATTTTCCCGATTCAAACCACCAAGAAATTGAATTTCGGAAATAAGAGAGTGACTTTCTTATTTTCTAATATACGTAGTAGTAGCACCTTTTAATTAGAAGAGCTCTTATCTATAACTTCTGATGTGTTTCTTTTGACAAGAAAAAAGTTGACAAAGAAAAAATCGTTTTTTCCTTTTTGCCTGCATAAAAGCCCTAAAAACTAAAAAGGCCCTAAAAGTAAAGGGTAAAATCAAACTTTAGTGTTAGTACAAAGTTAACTAACAAATTAGCTAAGTCCCGAGGGCTGCTGAATCAGTTGCTTTGATAACAGAAGGTCTTAGCAGATAAGGTACAAGTAGAAAGACATTCGGTATTTGAAATTTTCTAGATTAATTAGTATATTCTTCTTTTTTTTAAAAAAAAATATATGCATGGTTTATTTAGGCTACTTAATTTCTTCTTTTTTATATAAAAAAAGTCCTATTGATCTAACAATCTTCAATTGATTGCAAACTATAAAATAAAAATAAAAATAAAAATAAATATAAAAATTGAAAAAAAAGGATTGAAAACTATAAAAAAAAAGTAATTAAAAAATAAACTAACTAAAAATATTACTGGAGCACTAAAATCTCAACAAATTTACAGATTTGAGGAGTTTTAACTCAAACCAATCTACATATATGAGAGATTTAATTATTTTAAAACAAAGAAAAATAAAATGAAATGAAATACTCCTAGGCGCTGACAGTAATTGTTTATACCCTAATTTACAATTAGGGATAGATTTGTAAAAGTGGTCAGGCCTAATAGATCAAAGGTTGAGATTCAAGCTTAAATTTCATTAGACTTTGACCATTTGGTTAGAAAAAGGCTTTTTGCTTAACCCTAAATCCAATTTCAACCCAAAGATAATTTTAAGCCCACATGATTAAGTAATTACTATTTACTTGATTAATTAAATTGGAGGAAAATCAAACGGCCACATGGTGGTCGTGAGATTCGGCCACATGGTGGTCGTGGGATTCGGCCACATAGTGGTCGTGGAAAAGACCAAAGCTACACTGGTTAAAATCATCTTTTATGTTAGGCTAAGTGGTTTTATAATTTGGATGTTTTCTTTAGCCAAAGCCATTTTCAAAGCCATGTCTTATTGCCATTAGCGGCATGGCGTTTTGCTTCGGCTTAACCTTCTGGTTAAATTCTTTGACCAAGCTAACGATTTATTGTGATTCGAAGCAAGCAATATCATGCCGCACCTTGAGCAAGGATTAACGACGTGTGAAGGCAAATTACAGTCAGGGAAAAGTCTTGATAACACTCACAAGGAAATTATGTGTGTATCAATTGATTGATCATAATTTCCTAGTTTTTTTGATCTAGAGTGGTATTGAGAATTTGCTTGTGAAGATTGAAGACAATCACAATCTCTTAATGGAAGGGATTTTGTCGGAAGCCTTGGCTATATAAGCAGACATACCTCCAACATTGAAGGGATCTCCGGACCAACAACCTGCACAACGCAAACTACACAACACTTCAAGCTCTACGCTTACTACATTCCTCGTTTTTCCCCTTGCTCTTGCAAGTTATTGTTTTGTTTTTGTTTTCTTAGACTCTTGTCTACTCTTTTAAGACTCTTGTCTCTTAGACTCTTGTCTACTCTTTTTAAGACTCTTGTCTTAACAATCTTCTCTTGTAATTTTCTCATTTGCAATAACAATCCATGTTATTTTGTTCAAACTTGTTAAACCTGATTACGCTCATGCAGAAGTCTGGGTTGCATGTATTAGACACTTCGGTGTGACTTACAACCAGATCTCACAAATACAATCGTCTGATCCAATCTTATTTCAAGCTCTCTAAGCTCGCATAAATTCCTTTGTCAATTTGAGTAAATTGACTGGCACGCCCCTCTCTGCGATCTGCGCGTTTGCCCAGGGAGATTTTGGCGCAACATCTCTTTTTGGCACGCCCGGTGGGACCAAGAAGGACTTCTTACTTGACTTATTTTTCAGGTCGTTTACAAGTTTTTTTTATTTATTTTTCAATACTTTTATTTCGCTTTTACGTCTTTTTTGTCATGCCTCCAAAAGAAACTGGGAAGAAAGTTGCATCTTCCCATAACATGGCTTTACGTGGGCATGAAAGTGAAAAGGAGCACGTTGACCTTCCGGAAATTCAACAAATGTTCATGGATGAAATCATGAATCGCTTTCAAAGCGTGATACTTAATATGGAACGAAAGTTCAAAAAGAAGATGGAGGATCAACGTACTCAAACAGAAGGCAGCATAAGGGAAGCATTCGGAAAAACAGAAAATAACCTCAAGGAAGTAATGGAAAGACTCCCACTACTCGGGGGGCAAAACCAGATACCTATGCCGGATCAGCAGCAAATTCGGCAATTCCTGAGAGAAATGATTCCTGCCCTAGGGGGTGTCAATGTTGCTATGGATGATGTGGAAGTCCCACCTCCCCCACTTGGGGTTGATAATGTCCTTGAGAGGCAAGATCCCGTTCTTCCCATAGAGGAAGTTGCGGATAATGTCAATGAAGTGAATCAGGCTGAAATTGGTGTCTATGTGCCACCACATGTTCGTGGAAATGGCGTAGGAAATGGCCACCAAGGGATTCACAATGGCCATAACGGCCATAATGGAGCTAGGAATGGTGGTAATGGCAATGCTAATGGCAATGGTAACAACCATCGCCATGCTGCACCACGCCAGCAACAACAACAACAAAGAGGGGCATTAGCTCCTGCACATCGTGCTCCAGTTATGGAAGCTTTTCGTCAAGAAGAGCCCGCTCAACCACAACTCAACAGGAACCAGGTTATGGAAATAATACAGGATGTAATTGGCCCCGGGTATAGAAGAATGACAAGGCCAATATTCCAAAAATCCTATCTTGAAGCATTTGATCAGTTGCATCCTTTTCCAAGGGGGTACAAAATTCCTGACTTTAATCCTATTTTTTCAGGTACTTCATCTGATCTTTCAACTGTTGAGCACGTGGGTCGCTTTTCCATCCAGTGTGGAGAGGCAAACACCAGCTTCCAAAAGTTGAGATTGTTCCCAAACTCTCTCACAGGGGTCGCGTTCACTTGGTACATTAATCTTCCACCTAACTCTGTTACGACGTGGGAGGAAATGGAAAGGCTTTTCCATACTCAGTTTTACAAAACAGAGCCGGAGATTTCCATGGTTGATCTCTCAAGATTGTCCCAAAGAAAGGGAGAGTCGGCTGAGGATTATATTGCTAGGTTCAAAAAACTGAGGAACCGTTGCCGCATTGCTTTGCCAGAGCAAGAATTTGTGCGTCTAGCACAAAATGGTCTATATCTCGAACTTCGGAAGAAATTCGAAGGAATGGAGTTCAGGGATTACTATGAGATGTCTACAAAGGTGGCTCGATATGAAAGGTTGCTACATGAAGAATTGGAGAGGAGAAGCTCTTCATATGGCACATATTATCATGAACCTAATTATGAGTTGGGTGTGGCCGAAATCAAAACTGATAGGCCAATTGAATGTCCTGCGTTGGTGAAGACGGGTATGAGGCATCCACAGACTCAGGAATATCTCGCAATGGCTTATCAGAGGCAAGCAGAAAAGAAGCCACATGATGGCAATCGCATCTATTCTTTTGATGTTTCAAAAACTTCTGATGTCTTTGATTATCTTTACAAATCTGGGATGGTTAAATTGCCTCCTAGACACAATATTCCTCCTTCGGAAAGCATCAAGGGGAAAGAATACTGCAAATACCACGACTCGTGGAGACATTCCACCAATAGTTGTACTGTATTTCGAAATATAGTACAAGAGAAAATTAAGCGTGGAATCTTAAAGTTTCCGGAGCCTCCGAAGAAAGAGATGGGGGTTGACAAAGACCCTTTCCCAGCTGCAGTAAACATGGTGTCAATTAATTTTCCAAAAAATGGTCGATTGACTAAAGAAGAGAAAGCCAAGGACGTGCTAGAGGAAGAACATTTGGTTTCTGCCAAGAAAAAGTCAGTGGTCCATTTGGATCAAGAGCCCTGCGATAAACCTAAGCAACAAAGGTATGGTTATGCTAATCCTCATAAAGTTGATTTTGTACGTAACCGAATTGACAGGCCAATTCCAAGACCAGTAGCGTTGAATATGGCTCCTAGGAGGAAAGTTGAATTGACGCCACCTACAACAAAGCATGTGATTTCACGTGCTAAAAATCATGCACCAAACAAAAATATACCTCGGAGGCTCAATTTTGACAATGATCAAGAGGGGTTAACGCATCAACATACAAATGAGAAGCCAAGGGATCAAGTGGCTTATGCATTGGCTAGGGAGGCTTATTTGGCAAATCCTAAGCCGAAGCAAGCAATGCCACACCCTATGGTTCCTTCAACTCCCAAGGCGATTTCACCTGATCCACTGGTGCCTGACGAATATATTAAATTCCCGACAAAGCCAAGGTCCATGAGGCCAGGAAGGGAATTAAAGCCGTGGCTTGAGGAAAGAAAGGAAGAATACAGATCTAGATCTATTAATCAAGAAGTTCAGCGCCGTCAAAGTTATGCCATTCGAAAATTCCAACCAAGAATGGTGAGGCCAGCAAATGGAGTTCCATATGGGACCTGGCAAAGAGTGGAACATCCCAAATTTCCAAGTCCACCTTTACAGCGAAAGAGAAAAACATGGAGACGGAGGGAACTTCGAAGAAGGGCCAAAGCTAGGAAGGAGATGGAAATAAATGAGGAGCTGGAAAATTTGAACTCCATACCTCAAAAAGGCAATGTTGATGGCGTTGAGGAGGGAAGCAGCAATGGTGTACTGCCCACACTTAAAGTAACGCCAGATATGTCATTTGAGCAATTGGTAGCAGCAGGTCTAGAACCATGGAGGGCCAAAGTTGTTTTGGAACAAGCTAGGCTGGATGAACGGGAGGCTAAGATTAAAAGAAAGGAAGCCGAACTTGACATCAGGACTAATGTTTTGGCTGATATGATAATTGCTCTAAATAAGGCTCGAGATGAGTTCAATAGACAGAAGAATGGAGACATGGATCAAGATAATTTTGACAACAAAGATAATGATGTTAATGTTGTTGATCTTGTTAATGCTCTTTGTGAAAATACCAGTGGTGAAAAAGAAGAAGGTACCAATGACATGGCTCTTGATACCAGTAATAATGTTGGCTCAAGTGTTAACAATTACGCTGAGTCCACTCTCGCTTTAAGTGAGAACAAAACTATGCAAGCTGATGATTTCCTTGTGAAATCTGAAGATTCTATAAATTTTGGCCAGTTCACCATTAAACTACATTGCAATGTTCTTACATTACCTTGCATTTTTGCGGCCAAAATTGACGAGAAAGTGGATCTAAGTGAGCCTTTCCCAGATGGTGATGCAGAAGATGAAATTTGTTTACCTTGCAGGGATGAGAAATGCTCGGGGGGCAAGGTTAATGAAGCTAAAACTATTACATTCTTAAAACCTAATGAGAGTGCTACTCGCCATATCAAGCCTTTGTACATCAAAGCACATTTTGATGGAATTCCATTAAATAGGATCTTGGTAGATAATGGTGCAGATGTGAATCTCCTCCCATATGCTTCATTGAAAAAACTTGGCAAATGTGCAAATGATTTAATTAAGTCGGATGTAACGGTGAGTGATTATTCTGGCACTATTAGCAAAACAAGAGTAATTTTGCCAATAAATCTCACGGTGGGATCAAAAACATCTGTCTCAGCGCTTTTTGTCGTAGATTCATCATCAACTTACCATGCTTTATTAGGAAGGGATTGGATTCACTCCAATTGGTGTGTTCCCTCATCCCTTCACCAATTCTTGATGTTTTGGAACGGCAACGAAGTGGAGGTCGTGCATGCTGATAACAAACCTTTCAGGGTAGAATCTAATGCCGTGGAAGCTAGGTATTACGATGAATCAGTGGGAACTATTCGATTTCTCGGTCAAGATAAGTATGGCAGACCCATGCCTATGATTTTAAGTCTTCAGACTAGGCATGATGGCATTAAAGAAGCCATGGAAGATCTTGTTAGGCCTAATGCAATTGTTCCGTATGGGCCACTCGGTTTTTCTCCAATCATTGAAGAAATTCCATGAGTACTCAAGAAGAAAAATATGAGGTGGTTGATAATACCTTGAGAAAATTGTCAGCCTATACTCTTGAGGAGCGAATTCAAAGTTTAGAGGACTTAGCCGTCCAGTAACTAATGCGGCTTATATAAAAAAAAAAAAAATTTCCATCATCACAAGCAGCTTGTGGCAACGCCATAAGGCTTTTGGTGATAATCCTCGAAATGACTTCTCCATCGCCACTTGTTAGTGGCAACAAGATTTCCAATTTCTTTGTTCCCTGCAACATAAGGAATTTTCCAACGCCAAAGAAAAATTTCTATATGGCGTTAAATAATTCTCTTTAGGGTTTTCTTTGGCCTTAATTGGAGATTAGTAAGACTTACCAGGGAAACAAGTATTGAAATCAAATAAAATTTGGTTATTTGCAATGAAATTATTTGAGGTTGGCAAAATCGAAAGCCACCAAATAAAACTGCAAAGAGTTATATTCCATTAAATTAACTTTGATGAAAATTGCTGCTAGTGGCGTTGCATTAGGCCATATTTATATACATAGCGTTGGCATGTACTCCAAAAGCCAAAATTGTGTTAAATTTGTTTCCAATTCGGCCTTGATAATTTTTCTTCTAGAAGTATAAGTGATGGCCATTTATTCAAGTGGCATTGGATTTTGCTATAGTTGAAATTTTACCAAGCCATGGTTGGATTTTCAATCTAGCCATATTGGGAAATTTCACCAAGCCATGGTTGGATTTTCAATCTAGCCATATTGGGAAATTTTACAAAGCTATGGTTTGGTTTTCAATTATTGGCAAAATCCATCACTATAGGCAATTCATGGCAACGCCACAATGGTTTTGGCAAAGACCTCCAAAGGTTTTTTCTTATAGCTACGTTTGAGTGTAGGAAGGATCCTTAATTTCCTAGCCTGAATCTTGTCTTTAACAACAAGATTGAATTTCCAAACACCAAAGAAGATAGCTAAATGGCGTTAATTAGTTCATTGAATTTGTTTGGGTTTGATGATTGGTAAATAATTTCTTTTATAAAGCCTAAATTTCTTTAAATAAGAAAATAGGCTTGAGGGGGGCAATGTTTATACCCTAATTTACAATTAGGGATAGACTTGTAAAAGTGGTCAGGCCTAATAGATCAAAGATTGAGATTCAAGCTTAAATTTCATTAGACTTTGACCATTTGGTTAGAAAAAGGCTTTTTGCTTAACCCTAAATCCAATTTCAATCCAAAGATAATTTTAAACCCACATGATTAAGTAATTACTATTTACTTGATTAATTAAATTGGAGGAAAATCAAACGGCCACATGGTGGTCGTGAGATTCGGCCACATGGTGGTCGTGGGATTCGGCCACATAGTGGTCGTGGAAAAGACCAAAGCTACACTGGTAAAAATCATCTTTTATGTTAGGCTAAGTGGTTTTATAATTTGGATGTTTTCTTTAGCCAAAGTCATTTTCAAAGCCATGTCTTATTGCCATTAGCGGCTTGGCGTTTTGCTTCGGCTTAACCTTCTGGTTAAATTCTTTGACCAAGCTAACGATTTATTGTGATTCGAAGCAAGCAATATCATGCCGCACCTTGAGCAAGGATTAACGACGTGTGAGGC
>AWUE01018753.1:0-44688 GCA_001974825.2 Corchorus olitorius | reverse complement strand
TAAGACTCTTGTCTCTTAGACTCTTGTCTACTCTTTTTAAGACTCGTCTTAACAATCTTCTCTTGTAATTTTCTCATTTGCAATAACAATCCATGTTATTTTGTTCAAACTTGTTAAACCTGATTACGCTCATGCAGAAGTCTGGGTTGCATGTATTAGACACTTCAGTGTGACTTACAACCAGATCTCACAAATACAATCGTCTGATCCAATCTTATTTCAAGCTCTCTAAGCTCGCATAAATTCCTTTGTCAATTTGAGTAAATTGACTGGCACGCCCCTCTCCGCGATCTGCGCGTTTGCCCAGGGAGATTTTGGCGCAACAGTACTAGTCAAGGAATTTGAACAAGGAAACCACTGGGAGAAGAGATGGGAAGAGTCTAGGATTTGGTAACTAACAACAGCAAGAGATACGAAATTAAAGAGAGATCCCATCCCATGTATTTAAATTAAAGTTGATTAGATTATCAATTGCTAAATGCTTTAAGAATATAGGAACTGCAGAGTTTGTAAGCTGAGCTAAATGGGGTATTATTCCATTATTTATCATACCATCATCTTGTGACATATGTTATGCTGCTTCTTTCGAAGATTGAGCAATAGTTTTCTACCTGCTTTAGCTCCAACATTGATTATAGATATATATGGTGATGTTGAGGTTTAGTCATTCTAATTACATGCCTGATTTTAGTTGGGATGATTGCAAGATATTGATTCAATCGATAAGCATGCAACTAAATATGGAGACTCATGGAATAACAAATACAATTATTATTTTATTGCTATTATTATTTGTTTACAGCAGCATGACAAGCATAAAAAGTGTTCCACCTGTTCTACTTAAAGTTTGGATTTAACCCTTTTACTACTCAAGGCAATGGCCGTCTTGGAACTGGATGGCCGCCCCAAATGCTTGCAAATGAAATCTCCAGCCAACATGAGTTTTTCAAGATCCACATTTGTCTCTATTCCTAGTCCATTGAGCATGTAAACAACATCCTCTGTGGCAACATTTCCTGAAGCACCCTTAGCATATGGACAACCTCCGAGACCCGAAACTGATGAATCAACGGTACTGATCCCCATCTGTGAAGAAGAAATTAAAACTTACTGAAACAAATTTAAAGTGCTTCAAAACATTTCTGGTCCATCTACAACCTACTATAACAAACTTAAAGTGCTTGAAAATGAAATTAAACTCTTGTCATTTTATACACCTGTCTAAAACCCTTGCTGGAATTATGACCTTGGGAGACAGGATAGAAAAAGACTTTAATGGATACCTATGTTTTAGCTTCATGTTATCTGTGTCCTTAACCATGCTTTCAACATGTTATACAACTACAAAACCATCAAACCTACAAATAGATCACTTCTTCCATAAAACTTACAAAAACAAAGAAATAATAGGAAAATCCTGATCAATTACTGGGCAACATTTGCTCTGTGTTAAACACAACCATGAACCATCATATTTTCTTCAAATTAAAACAGAGTCATTATAGAGATGCATTAACTTGAAGGTTTTGCTCATATTTACTCCAGAATCAGTCTTCTCAATACAAACAATTACTTCATATCAGTCGCTTAACATTAGGAGCAGGGCAAAAAATGAGAAGATTGCTTACTTGGAGCGATGTTAGAATATTTGAGAGAGCTTGCCCATAAGTGTCATGAAAATGGACAGCAAGCTTATCAATTGGCACAACATGAATAACGTCTTCAAGCATTGGAATGACAGTACCTGCACCAAAAGGGAAGGACAAGATTCATGAAATTATTTCATATAGACCAGGCTATCAGTGTGATTTCAGATAAGACTATACAATATAAAAGTTTAGTTTAATAAACAAGTTTGAAATTGATCACCAGAGGAATTGTAAAAAAAGGTTACCAATGATCATTCATAGTAAAATAAGGCAGTAGTTTGTGTGGGTGGGTTAGTTCCTTTTTTTCTTTTTTTGGATAACTGAAAGGAGCATCATTTTGGAATTCTCTGTAATCATATAGGTCAAAGGTTCATCAAGACAATAAGATAAAATCACGGTAACGAGGCAAATAGAAATAAAATATTAAAAATTGTATCTTCTTTCTTGTAGAGGTGTTCCAAATATCAAAATCTGAAAGAAAATCATATGAGCAAAGAAAATACCACTTTTTGTTTCATAAATTTTTCTAAATGAGGAAAAAAATACCTATTGGCTTTTGAATAAAATGCTATGGCTGACCAGGAATTGTTTTACAGCATGAGATGATGCAAAATGGAAAAGAGATTAGGTCTACCCCTAGTACCCTAGAATCAGCAAGATGCACCCCACAAACTGAGACATATCTTGTTCCTCGTAAATATGGGTTGAAGGGAAATGTTACATGTAATAGTATTGCTTTGCTGAGATGGTATCCGCATATAAAACCAACACTGGAAATTATCAATTATCAAGACAAGTTTCCAAATATCTTTCATATGGTTCCACTATTTTTGAATATGTGAATGATTTTACTTTATCAACCTGGCATAACAACCTTGGATATCAAAGGAACTACCAAGCAGATTCCTAGGGTTGTAGCTTTACATGAAGAAGCCAGAAATGAATACCTCAAAAAAAAGAAGCCAGAAATGAATATGGAAGCTCTATTTTATACTACACATAATTCTATCCTCAAAAAACATAGGACTACTTAGGTCTCAAGGGATCTTGCTAGGACTCAACCTGGCTCCCTGAATCTTTATTTCTTCAGGATAAAAAGGACACATCAACCTACCAAATTTTCCTTAAAGCAATTCTACTAAGATTAAAGAATTAAGAACAAGACAAAAGAGACAGAAAAGTAGATCCCTAGGCATCTATCTTCAATAAACCAAACCATTCAAATTTCATACATAAACAGCCTATTTTAAATATAAAAACTATATTACTAAATACAAAAGACTCCTAGACAGACCCCTACCTGGTATGATTATATGCATAAAGCATAATTTAGCAAACAAGTAAATTAACAACCAAGACCCTTTAAAGATAAACCTAATCTCCTATAAGGCTATAACCCAAAAGGTAACATTACCAAAAATGGTGTCTGGTGTGCTGATCAAAATCCTGCAGTGAACAATTCAATATACCCAGTTCATATAAAAGGTCCTAATTTATAAAAGTGAAAGTACATAGCAAGGGTAAAAAATTAGAATCTTCAACCGGAAATGTTCAAATTAATCAATTACGTTCATCTAGTGTGTTTGATGCCCCTATGACAAGGTTTTTGTCAGTGGAATCTTCATCATCTCGCAAATAACCACCATGAACTTATCATTAATGAGCCCAAAGAATTCTTATCCACATCTTCGTGAAGCTAACTAGCTTTTTGTCACATAATCCTCCAGAACTCAACTCTCAAACCTTCTTACATATGAATGATCTTCTTATATGGACAGTCACTTCAATGATCTTGATATTCAATGTGCCATTCAGTCATCAATGTCTAAACTCCTTTCTAAATCTTCTAATGTATGTATGTATGTATGCCAGAAAAAGCATCTTTATAGGAGGACAGTCAATGGTGTATGTCAAAACAGTATGATATTACTAACAGAGGATAACTTAAGACATTACCAGGTGTACCCACACCAATAGTATCACCAAGGGAAATTTCAAAGCAACCCATATCCAAGAGCTGCTTAGCTACGTATGCCACTTTTGATGGAGGCACCACCCCTTCTACCGGACAACCAACAACGCACGATATATACCTGAGAAGATAAGGAAGAGCTAGGAGGGGTATATTATCAAAATAGATCATGGTGGTTATTGGTGATAAAAGAGAGAGGAGGGGGGACTAACCAAAATTGTTTCAAAATGTTAACTGTGCACAAATATTTTAATTAAAAAAAAGTTATCTAAAATCCATTCACCATATCAGAAGGTTCTAATATAACTAGTGCAAACTTTTAAAATAACAAGATTGTAAAAGCATTTCTCACACTGCCTAATGACACAAATACTTGAGGGACCATCGTTTATGTTTGTAAAATGATAGGATCTCATTCAGTAATGCATTTTCTCAATCTGGGGTTTCTCTAAATTTGAAAGTTACCACTTAGTAACCCCAAATCAATCCTACAAAGTTCATCTACTAATTAGTCTGCAAACATAGTAACATACAAATTCTAAAATGTTGCAAGTTGATATTTATATATTTATTTAAAAAATATAAATTTTAACTTTATAACCATTTGTTAGCAACAAAGACTAAGCTTTGGTGTCCCCAAAATTAATTTCATACCTAACTCTCTGCAGGCCATAACTTACCTATTTTATTATTTTGCTTAGAAGAAAGATCTTCTGACATTCAGTATTACCTAAATTGTTTCTAAAGCCATTAAGTGAACATTAGCTACCATGCTTAACAAGACTAAGGGATTGCTGAACAATTGCAGACAGGAAGATCTAATACCCAATAAGAAGATAGTCATTACCTCCCCTCCACTGATTAGTCATTCCTATGTAATTAGAAAACATACCCTCGAACTGGAATTGAGAGCTCCTTTGCAGCAGAAGCAACATCTCTATAACGAGTAAGACTATCTTCAATGCTACAATTTATATTGGACTTTGAAAAGGACTCAGAAGCTGAGGCAAAGATGGCCACCTCCTTTGCTCCAGCTGCAACAGCAGCTTCAAAACCCTTAATGAAAGGGTTTTACGTCATCAACAAATTCTGAACAATTTCTTATCTGAAATGTTTTTCTGCATAAGAGATAGCTTACTTTAAGGTTTGGTGTTAACACTGGAAATCTGACTCCCTGAATATTACGGATTGCGTCCATTACATCCTTTGCATCTGCCAGCTGGAATTCAATCATAAATTAGCTGAGGATAGTGGTATTTTTCTTTTTAATTTTCGCAGCAGCCAATCCCTTTCAAAGATGAGCATGACATTAATTGGTTCTAAAGTCCATCGGATAAAATACATCATTCAAAAAAAGACATAAAGTGAGAAGGATCATACTGGAGGTCAAAGGATGAAGAAATAGCAAAAAGAAAAAAAGGATGAACAAGCAGGAGTGGATAATGACTAGTAAACATTAGTAATTGACAGAAAAAAGCAGACCAAATAGCAGAATCATGAATAAAGAGCATTACAAGCAACCCAGTCGATTATGATTGTGGACACTAACCTGTGGAACCCATTTTGGAGACACAAAACTCGTCGCCTCAACGACACTCAATCCTGAAGAAACTAGCATTTTTATCAACTGGACCTTCAAGTTGGCAGGGACAATTTCCTTTTCATTTTGCAATCCATCCCTTGGACCAACCTCCACAATTTTCACATATCCTGGAAGGTTTCCTAAAACCTGGAATGCAGTAATGTATGAAGACTAAACCTTCTCTTTTCTGTGTTCACAGAAAAGCAAAACAAATACTCAAAGAATCAAGAAAACACAGAAACAAAATAAATCAAAACAAAAGACCCAAACTACACTAATATAAAAGAAAAAAAAAGTTTAAAAGTATGTTCTTATTCACCTTATTTGTTGTTCTATGATGGATATTGGAGCTGTAATGATAAGTTGAAAAATAGCCAGCCAAACGATCATTGTGGTTATTACCAAGAAGCCTACTTTTATGGTTCAAGAATTCTCTCAAAAGCAATGGCTCCTTACTGCAATAAAAGTAGAATCAAACTAATAGCTAACCAGAGAGTATCATCAGAGCGGAAAGGGAGAAGTAACTTAAGTGCTTACTTGAGAGCTTTTGCCGGAGCAGAAGGGGTGGCTACGCCTCCGATCACGGTGGTCATCAGCTTTGGCGCGGCAGTAGTTTTTAGGCGAGATATCTGCCTTGCTGCTATCATTTT
Source organism: Corchorus olitorius (assembly GCA_001974825.2). NCBI lineage: Eukaryota > Viridiplantae > Streptophyta > Magnoliopsida > Malvales > Malvaceae > Corchorus > Corchorus olitorius. The sequence continues at coordinate 38,835 of AWUE01018753.1, read as the reverse complement.
CCAACAAAATCTATCAATTGAATTAGCTAACAAGGAGATTTATAAAGCAAAATTTGGATAATTTTTCTGTCAAGAGCAATGCTATGAAAGAATTAAACGTATTTAAACAAAAGAATATAAAAGCAAATTGAAGAACACGTTGCACGTGTACACATGGGCCATGGGTCATTGAATTTGACCAACCCGACCCATATTTTTCGGGATGAATGACCCAACCCATATATATAGTACGAGTAGCTATGTTTCTCTTTTCTCCCGACTTGGCGAGAATCTTTTGCTTTCTCATCGACGGTGACTTTCCGGCAACTGTCACCCTCAGCGGGTAAATTCAGCTGACTCCCTCCTTCTATCGTTCTATTAGATTGAATCTTTAGTTTGCTTCTTCATTGGTAGCGTTTAAATAAACAAAAAAAGTGAATATATAGGCACTCTTGTAATTTTTGCAAGAAGGTATATGATTTTAACAGTTTTAAGTAGTCACTTTCAGCAACTTCCAATAGAATTTGCCTGATTTTAGCAGTTTTAAGTAGTCATTCCTAATTACTCTCCTTTATGATGGCTTTTGTTTGGTTGTATATTTTGTTAAATCTAGTTGAATGGATTTTTTATAAACACATACCCACCAACAAGGAAATTTCCATCATTTTTTATCCCATCATCCCCAATAATGCATGTGCTTTTTGTGTTTGCTTTGCTTGCCTATTTTTCTATTTATTTGCATTAACTGGTAATGATCATTGTTGCAGGGGGATGGAGAGAAAAGAGAATTTGGATAACTTCATAGTTGGGGATCTGCCAACTTTGATATACATCCCTGAGTTCATCGCGGATTCCGAGCAAGCTCAGCTACTAAATAATGTATTAACCTCCTTCAATATATATATATATATATATACACACATACATATACATATAGTTCTAATGTTTTTCATACTAGTTTGTTTACCCTCATTTCTTTTTCATATATAGATTTACCAAGCACCTGTATCAAAATGGAAATCCTTGAAGAATAGGAGACTACAGAATTGGGGTTTGTTGAATTACTTTGTTTATTATATTATTTCATTTTAAAATTTTGTGTAAGCTAGCTGCAAATTATGGGAAAATTTTTGGACGATCTTCAATATGTCTTGTTGATAGATTGTATTCCTTTGACAGGTGGCGTGGTCCATGAAAAGGGTCTTCTGTCACAAGATTGTAAGTGGGATTAGTTGCCTCTCTTTATTTCTTAATTGTAAAAATGATGATTTCAACTTACTCTGTTTTATGGAGTCTGTAAGCAATTTTCATCCATTTTTGGATAGGCTTGGAGAATTATTTTATCATCTTGTTACCATTTTGAGTGTCTTTACTTGTGTCTGGTGGGAGAACACCTCACGAACTGCTTTCTTTTCTTTTCTGATCTTGTGTTTAGTGCCGCCTTGGCTAACAAAGATTACAAAAAGAATGTATGAAGAATCAGGGCTTTTTCCATCTGCAATCAATCATGTTCTTATCAATGAATACCTTCCTAATCAAGGAATAATGGTTTGTACTCTTTCTTTTCAATTGCTTAGTTTGTTCTGTAATGATTTTACTCTGTTCTAGCACAACACATTTGAGTGAAGGTTTTAAGATGCAATTGGTGTTCTAAAACTGATGAGTACTCTTGGATAAGTCTCAATTTTTGTGGTTTTCATTGGTAGTAAATGAATATCATAGTACCATACTGTGTCGTTTTTTCTATTATATTTAACAATAGAGTTTGAGGAAAATATTCCTTTAGTTGATTTTAGTACTGAAGTTATCTGTCTTACAGCCACATCAGGATGGACCTGCTTATTATCCAGTTGTAGCAATATTATCTCTAGGATCACCTGTTGTTATGAATTTCACTCCTCATTCACGATTGCAATCATGCGAAAGTACATTGAGGGAAAATGTTGGCGATAAAGCTTCAAATGGAGAGGCTGTGGAAATTGAAGCAAATGATGGGATAAATAAGCACCACCCCTTTTCCATACTGTTGATGCCTCGCAGTTTACTGATCTTCAAGGACAGTGCATATTCTGGAAAGTTCTCTTTCTTTCTTTCTTTTTTTCATTTTCTCTTACCCTGTAAATACAAACATGAAATGAAATATGACAACATTATGCTTATGATTTTCAGATTACTTGCATGGTATTGAAGATAGTGAGGTACATCAGCTTGATCAGGTAAGAATTGTGCGACAGTTTGAAATGAATTTTACCTTTTACTAGTATTTTATTTCAGATGTTTCATTACACAAAATTATCATATAAAAGTATCTTTGCCGACCATGTGCTTTCCAGGTTATAAATGAAACTGAAGCTTTGTCCCTGTCGAGCTCAGGCCAAGGTGAAGTCGTGATAGGTGACAATTCCAGGATTGTAAATAGAACTAAGAACAGGATTTCATTGACATGTCGACTGGTACTGAAGGTTCATAAGAACTTGTTCAAGTTTTAAAATTCCTTATTAACCGTTACTGGCTTTTTAGTATTAGTCTTAGTCATTAAAATTTCTTAGCTAAGATTGTAAGTTTGATGCAATCTAGATGAGCATCTGATTAGACATACTACGGTTTCTTGAGATGGCAAATCTATCTATTACACATGATTGATGATTTATTTTCTTTGTTAGGCCAGGCTAATTCTACATTCAAGCTGCAAATTTCACTTCGGATTTATCTGTAACTTTTATTCATGCAAATGAAATTTCATTTATAAATCTGAAAATTATATTGAAAAGCAATGATCAAAACTGGACTAAATATTATTGCTCAATTTTGACATTACACCAAATATTCTTGTGACAAGATCCTTGCTAGTACAGTCAACGACCTTGAGAAGTAAATGATTCAGTAAATGAGCATGGTGACATGGAATATCCGTTGGTTGACGCAGAAGATCCTACGCTTGATTGATTAGAACGATCTTCCACTGAATCATGAGCTTGAATACTAACAGCAGTCAAGTTTTCCGGTATTTGAATTAAGCCATCCAGATATTGCACCACGGAGGACATGGTAGGCCTAGCAGCAGGCAGGGGATGCGAACAGAGCAAGCCAAGTTTCAGAACCAACTCCACTTCTTGAGCCGTATATCTGTTCTCCAATTTGGGATCTACACTGTCTAAGACTGTTCCTCTATCCCAACAATGCAACACCCAATCAACAAGAAAGATTTCATTTGGTTGATGAGCTCGTGGCTCAATTGGCCTTCTACCGCACACAACTTCAAGCGTAAACATCCCAAACGCGTACAAATCAGTGCTCGTGTTTGCTTTTCCGGTTCGTGCAAGTTCAGGAGCTATGTACCCAAGAGTGCCTGCTACATGGGATGTGAGAGGGTCATTTCCATGGTCACAGAATTTAGCAAGCCCGAAATCCCCTAATACACCATTCATGTTACTGTCCATCAACACATTAGCCGGCTTGATATCTCTATGAATAACTACTTGCAACCATTGCTGGTGCAAGTAGAAAAGTGCAGAGGCCACATCCTTGATGATTTGAAATCGTTGCGTCCAACTTAAGGTGCAGTCAAGATTGTGGTAGAGAAACTTTTCTAGACTTCCATTGGGCATGTAGTCATAAACCAAAAACAATTCACCCTTACGCCTGCAATACCCAAGGAGCCTAACCAAGTTGGGATGCCTAAGGCGGCCAATGGTAGCAATTTCAGCCACAAATTCCCTCATTCCTTGTCTTGAATCATGAGAAATTCGTTTGACAGCAATTTGCATGCCTGATGATGGTAATATGCCCCGGTATACGCGACCAAATCCTCCTCTGCCGAGCAACTCCTTTTCCTTGAAGCCCTTTGTGGCAGCAAACAGATGTTTGTACTTGAAGCGATGTGGACCATATTGGACCTCCCAATCCTCAAGTATCTCCATGAACTTGTTCCGCTGTGAAATTAAGAAAGCAGCAAGAATAACAACCAAGATGAGAGTGAGTGCTGCTACAGACAATGTGACTGCTAAAATGATCTGCAGCTTTTTGACACCTTGTTTTCCACACCAGCTGGGATTAGGGATGTTGGGAAGCTTAGACAAGTCAAGCTTTGGTTCTTCACCATTCATTTTGAAACTCCAACCTAATATGTAGTGAGATGAGGAAAGTAAACCAGTAGAAGATGAGAAGCCAACATACATAAAGTCGTTTAAAACTGGAGAAAGATCTAAAATTGTTGATATGAGGGGAACACTGGGTTTTGTCTGCTCCACTGGATGAATTGTGACATTAAGTTGTTTCTCCCTCCCCTCATATTCCACCCATACCTGCATTGGATCTCCACTTTGAAGGTCGAGAGCACGAAAATGACCAGTTTTGTCATCAAAGTAAGAAGCCGTAGCAGATTGGTGGGATACCAGGCTATTAACATCGATGCCAACATGATTATCATCAATGTCTTCAAGTTCCAAGTCTCGAACCGTGTCAAGCTCGATGGCAACGATATGATTTGAACTGTCCCCGACGTTAGTTGCATTGAAGAGACCGAGATATTGACTGGGAAGAGCTCCAGGAATATCTTTAGAAGGGGAGATTACAAAGGCAAGTCCATGGCCACCCAATCTTGGGTATTCAGGTACCATAGCAAAAACAAAGGTGGTCGAGAAGGAAGAAACTTCCCCCAGGCTTATAGAGGAGTTCTTAAATTGCAAGGGAAGGTTGTAGAAGACATGGGCAACTTCCCTTGATGAACTAACCTTGGTCAATGTGAATAGCCCATTCGAATTAACCTCTGCAACACCACCTAGCTGTAAATACCCATTGAAGCTGAACTCATCTGCATTATTGTTTGCATATACAAGCTTGAAAATGAGGAGTAGAATAACAATTGGGTAATGCATTGCTAATTATTAGCCTAGTTTCAAAACTAGAATATCCTTGTATTTAAACTATACTTCTTTTCTAAGTCATATTGAAAAAAAAAAAAAAAAAAAATTGAGCCACATGAACCAGGGAAGAAATTTCTCAATTTCTCGCCATAAAACGAAGAAACAACAAGGAAAATTCGGCTGCGACTAGTGTAACATGTGGAAAATGACATTATCATGTAACCAAAGATGCATTTTCTACAATTAATAATTGAAGTTTTGTAAAATTCATATAGTTCACACGACATAGAATGGAAAATGACGCCTTTTTTCAAATGTTCACACACAAATTATAAAAAAAAATAAAAAATAAAAATTGGTATCTACTTCTTTTCCATGTATCAACTGGTACATTTAGCACTCTCTTGCTCACATTTTCAATATACTAGCTATATGGTAGTTAATGATCAAGCTCAGAAAATGTGATGAAACTTCATGAAAAGGGTACATTGATTTAACAGCAACGATCTTTCGGCATACTTTCTTTCTAGAATCCCTTACTCACGCCCAGCTTGTTTGATTTTTAACTTGATGAATTCATCAATTTTAAAATTAGTTACTAATTTATAAGAAAAATTAGTAAATTTCCATTTTTTTTTTAAAAAAAAATTCATTCTACATTTTGAAACTGCCCTTCGTTCCTCTCTCAATTCAGTTCATGTTAATTTCCCTCTCCATTCATGTTAATTTAAAAATAAGTTAAAACGAATGCTTCACTGGTTTTCCAAAGGGAAAAAAAAAAAAAGAGTCATGACAAAACTTATAGAAGGGAACAGATAAATTGGGAGAGAGGGTGCACAAAGGCAGAAACTTATGGTTCGTTTGGGAATCCGTACTTGAGCAAAAAAATTTGGAAAAATTTGGAATTGAATTGCAAATACAAATTTTCTGTTTGGATAGCCTATTTGATAAGTTGGATTTGTATTTGGTAAATCCAGCCCAAATTCAACCAGCCCAAAATTTTAAAATTTCAAATTCCATTTATTGTTGTACTGCCGGGGAGCTTCAGGTTAGGTATTGGGAAATTCCTTACCCTATCCCATTTGTATCCCACACATTGTTATTTAATAAAGTTTCAATCAGAAGACACAATCAAATCCCACTTCAATCAATATCAGAATTCAGCATGAAAGAGTTGATCCTCAGCTAGAGTTTCAAGCAGTTTACAACATGTTAACTCTGATTGGTAATTTGAAATACCAGTTCATACAAGAACTTCAAAACCACAAAAGTATAATTCTGATAGCTCACACGATATGAACATTACATCAAGGACTATCTTAGTATTCTAGTAGAGCTTCAAAGAGAAGAAAATAGGGGAAGACCTGGCAGGGTAGCCCCAGCATCAACGATGAACAAGTTACCTGAAACATATTCTGAAGAATCGTGGATTAAATAACGGACTAGTGAGGTTAATGCAGGATCTGATGTACCAAAAGTTCTCAAAGGGACTGTTCTCGTGGCCACATTTGTTAGCCAGTCCTTCTTCATAAGACCCTGTGTGATCTCAGATTTGAAGAGCCCAGGTGATATAGAATTCACTCGGATTTTATGCTCTCCCAGTTCAACAGCCATGCTCTGCATACAATATATGTTATTTTCTCATTTTAGAAAACTATCATTCTTCACCACCATTAAAGTGTGTAAAATCATCATATATAAAGTTGGGGCATGATAACATCAAAAATTGACTGGAAAATGACCAATAAAATTGCAAACTGAAAACCATGTCTAACTGCATTTCAGTATACTTGTGAAACATATAAGACATGCAGAATTGGTAACCAACTCTATTCCATTAATCTTTTTCCATTCTATTAAGTTACTTATATCTGTTTCGATTATATTTTTATAGGGCAACCTCGATTTATTTTTACAGTAAAAAGGAATTATGCAAATATTACATAATAATTTGTATTTTGTTTTGACTTGTAATTTTTTTAATAATCTTAGAATTTGGTATAATTATTTTATTAGAAAGGCATAATAATAGGAAAAGTATATTTATATAGAACTCTATCCTTTTTACAGTCATAAAAGATAAAATTATTCTAATCAGGCATTGACTCCTGGTCTATAGTTCTGTTCTTCCATAAGATTCTATTTTCTTTGTCACTGTAAATCTTCACAATTAAGCATCACTCTTGGAAAAGCTGAGTGGAATTACAGCATTCAGCCTTAATAGAATCAACTGTAACCAATTCATACTGCTGTTCTTACACTATAACTTCACGCAAGACTAATGATGTGGGAGACACACTCAGATTACCACAATAATTTTTTGGTTATTGATTGTATCATAACATGTACGAGGTCCAAGATAGAGCAGCAAACTGCATTATCTGATCCATTTAACCGACTCATGTGGATGTGGCAGGAATAGCTATTGTCGAATTCATCATACCAAGTATACTTTTTTGGTTATTTATCTGCATCATGCTGACTTGCTAGGATCCAATCCACAATGTTGACATTGTTGAGCCTTACCGTTTCAATTTTCCTATTTTAAACAATGTTACCTTATATTGCTTCTCAAACAAATAAAAAGCTATGTCAATCTTCATGCTTACAATGGCTAAGAACTGCTATTTGACAATCTTGCATTTAAAGTCCAATCAAGCATAAATAGTTTCAATGTTATCTGACAGAATTTTTGAACTAAAAACATTACCCATACAATATTTACCTTTGTCATGGTGTTTATGCCTGCTTTTGATGAAGAATAAGCCACACCTCCAGGTAGTTGCCCACGCTGTAGACCAGCAATGGAAGAGATATTGATTATCGATCCTCCTTGATTTGCATCACGCATATGTATGCAAACATATTTTGACACCAACCAAGACCCCGTTAAATTAGTTCTGATAATTTGGTTCCACTCTTCCTCAGGCAAATCCAATGGACTGTTGACATTACCTGCAACACATAATTGAGCACATATTTTGACACATAATTCTGCAAAATATTTAAAAATGAAAAAGAGAATTATTGAGCCATAAATCAAAATGGTTTACATCATAGGAAACCTTATAATGGTGTATAAAACACTAAAAACAAAATGCCGGTTGAAGTTGTATGACTTCATTAGTAATCTGTTTTACCCTTACTCTCACTTTCAATACACACACACACAAACACAAACATTTCAGGATTCGAGCAGGGTCAAAACTCTTATACCAGCCCTGACCACAATGTAAACAGAGTGTTCTACCTCTATCTGCAACGGCAGATCGCTTAAAACCAGCGTTTTGTATTATTTCATTACTATCATTTATCCAAAATCCGCCCTATGAGCAAATTTCTAATGTAAACTTCTAATTAAAATATTGCTCCAGATATATTCCATTTCTTACAATTACTACTATATATAATTTTATCTATTAGCTGATTGGAGAAAAAAAAAATATTTCATTAACTTTTCAATCAGAATTAATTTTGCAGCCCACCATCTACTTTCCTTATTCTTGTTTGCAACTTTTTTCTAAGGCAAAAATAAATAGCAAAAGCAACCAAACAGCTTCTTTAAGTTGAATATACTACAAGTCTATAACTCAATGAAAGTAATCAATAAAGGAAACAAAATAACTGCAGTTATATGGTCGTCTAGAGCTGTTATAAAGAATACGTAAAAATTGAAAAAGAAATTAAAGGAGTAATCATTAGCCAAATAAAAGAAGAAGAAAATAGATAAACCTCTAACGCCAGCGTTATTGATCAAAGCATCGATCCTCCCAAAGGCATCCCAAGCCGTTTTGACTGAGCTTTGAACGGTGGCCCCGTCAGCAGACACGTCGAGCTCCACGGCGACACCACGAGGGCCACTAGCCTGAGGTTGGGAAGAAGGAAAGGTCAGGCTATTGATTTCGTCGCAGAGGGACTTGAGGCGGTCAACGCGGCGCGCGGCAGCCACTATACGGCAGCCGGCTTTAGCCAAGTCAAGACAGAATTCACGGCCAATCCCCGAAGATGCCCCCGTAACCATCACCACCTTGCCGCTGAGATCGGCCCATGGCTCCAATTGCTGCTCCGCCATTGCCAAATTTCAGAAGGCTTCTGAATCAAAATTGGAATTTGGAACGGTAAGTTTTAAGGAGAGTCAGCTCTGCTCAACTGTGATGGTGTGCAGGTGGTGAGGTCTTAAAAAGAAAGTTAAAATGACATTTAAGTCCCCAACATTTTACTTGCAATATATATACAGAAGTAGACAACAAATGGGTATTTACGTAATTCACAGCCTACGTAAACATAACTACCCACATTTTGGATTTATTGGTGGGTGAATTACAGGTAAAAGTACCCGGGAGGTCCATGTACTATACGAAATATTGATTTTGGTTCCTGTACTTTTTTTTTCTACAAATTCATCCCTCTACTATCAGAACCTATCACCCGAGGTCCCTCACGTTAGCATGCCGTGACAGACCCGTCAAATATGCTGACGTGGCACTAACACCGTCTTTTTTGCTGACGTGGCAGATGACACGTGGAATAAAAATTAAATTTTTTTAATATATTTTATTTTATTGAAATTTATTTTGGTAAAAGTATCCGGGAGGTCCCTGTACTATACAAAATGTTGATTTTGGTCCCTGTACTTTTTTTTTTCTACAAATTCGTCCCTCTACTATCAGAACCTATCACCCAAGGTCCCTCACGTTAGCATGCCGTGACAGACCCGTCAAATATGCTGACGTGGCACTAACACCGTTTTTTTTTGCTGACATGGCAGGTGATACGTGGAATAAAATTAAATATTTTTAAATATATTTATTTTATTGAAGTTTTTTTTTTAAAAAGAAATCTGAATTTCTTTTTCACAAACACCAAAACTATTTCTCTCTCCTTAATAAAAGATCAAACACTCATCTTTTTCATGAACAAGGAAGAACATTTTGAATGTTCTAACTCCAAAACCCATACCCTTTATACAAGGGAAAAAAATTTCTTCAAACTTTTCATTTGAAATCTGCTTTCTTAGATCTCTCTAAATCCATTGCTTATCAAGGTATTACTACTATAATTAATTCATTACTTGTAATTATAACCTTGCTTTAATTCTATGCAAATTCAACCAGTGAACTGCCTGTTGTTTCAGGCAATGGCCGTTGGACTGCAGTTGGTCAGTGCTTTTTGGTTTTACAAGATTGCAAGGATGCTTTCTGCTTTCTTTAAAAAAATTTGAAGAAATTTTTTCCCTTATGGGTTTTGGAGTTAGAATATTCAAAATGTTCTTCCTTGGTTCATGAAAAAGATGGGTGTTTGATCTTTTATTGAGGAGAGATAAATAGTTTTGGTGTTTGTGGGAAAAAAATTCAGATTTCTTTTTTTTAATATTTTTTTAAAAATAAATTTCAATAAAATATATTTAAAAAATATTTAATTTTTATTTCACGTGTCACCTGCCACGTCAGCAAAAAAAGACGGTGTTAGTGTCACGTCAGCATATTTGACGGGTCTGTCACGGCATGCTAACGTGAGGGACCTCGGGTGATAGGTTCTGATAGTAGAGGGACGAATTTGTAGAAAAAAAAAGTACAGGGACCAAAATCAACATTTCGTATAGTACAGGGACCTCCCGGGTACTTTTACCAAAATAAATTTCAATAAAATAAAATATATTAAAAAATATTTAATTTTTATTCCACGTGTCACCTGCCACGTCAGCAAAAAAGACGGTGCTAGTGCCACGTCAACATATTTGACGGGTCTGTCACGGCACACTAACATGAGGGACCTCGGGTGATAGGTTCTGATAGTAGAGGGACGAATTTGTAGAAAAAAAAGTACAGGGACCAAAATCAACATTTCGTATAGTACAGGGACCTCCCGGGTACTTTTATCGTGAATTACATACCTAATTAAAATGGCGGGGACCTTAATGGTTTGACTTTTGACTTTTGACCTACGCTTCCAAAAGGGCCATTGCAATTTTTCTTTTACATTTTTTTATATTGGCAGAAAGAGAAACATTCCTTTTTAATTTTTAGGGTAAAAATGAACAAAAGGTGTTCGTATTATGGCTCGTTTATATTCATTTGATAAGATTAAATTAATGAACTTGAACTATTTTTAAGTGTTTGTTTTATAAACGAGTCGAACTCGAACAAGAGATTTTTGTTTATGTACGCAAATAAGCTCAATCATGACTCATTTATTGTTTATTCAATAGTTTGTTTAATACTCGTAATGTTAAGATTAGAAGTTCAATTTTTATTTATAATAATTTCATTTTTTAATTATTTTTCTTTTTGTATTTACAATTTAACTTTGCTAGAATTAGTGGGCTTTGTTTGCTTCGAGACCCATCAAATATTGGCCTCTAACACTCATCAACATCCACCTTTTGTGGGAAATCTGGAAATGAAGAACGACAGAATCTTCAACACAAGTGTTGATACCTAAATTTACAATTAGGGGTAAACTTGTCCTCAAGAATGTTAGAACAAGATGTGTGGCTCAGATTTAATTTAATTCTGAAGATAGATTAAAATTTATGCCATCATTGTCATATTTTAAATTAGGAAAATAATTTTATTTTTCCTAATTTCCTGTAATTGGGCCTAAATTAGTAGTATTTATTGAATAATAATAATAATTTTATAATTATTATTATTTCAGTAAATAATGGTCAGAAAAGAATTAAAATCATCTTGTATGATTTCTGATTCGGATTGAGATTTAATTTTTGGATGATCATCCTAATTTTGTAAAGTGTATAATGCCATGTCAAAATTGGACTTATGGCATGACATGTGGCGCAGTAAGGCCTAGCCCAGGCCGCCCAAGCCTAAAATTTGATCCTTATCGAATTAAATGCAACTTTGTATTTTATTCAGTTAAGGACAAAAGGCGAAATCAATGAAATTGAATGGCCTAGAGAGGTGCGATTCAAACAGAGATTTTTCCAGTATAATTCTTGACTCTCATAGATCATTCTGACAAAATTTCATCTCATTCTGACTTAAGATGAAAAACTTATGCACGTTTTTTCAATTAAGGATAGTTTGGGGTGTGAAACCAATTTCACCATGACATAGAGCTCATTTTCGACCAAGATTTTTTCTATGGTCTTAATATGGTAGCCGAACCCTACTGGTGAAATTTGGACTCAATTTGACTTCGTTTGCAACTTTTTCATATTTTTCAATTAAGGACAAGAGGCTTTCCACCCCGGTTTAGTCAAAATTGAATCTGATTTCTGTTCTGATCGACTTAATGGCCAAGAATGATCAATTTCGTGGCCAAGGATGTCTTGGTCGAATATGAGGTCATTTTGGCTATTTTCAGCAGCAATCGGTAAAAAGTGCAGCACAATTAGGACTTGAATCAGACCAGATTGCATCAAATTAAGAGACAGATTCAAGCCAAGCTATTTTTGGGAATATATGGCCGGCCTTCATGATCATTTAAAGGTGGTCACACAAGGTTGATAAAAGTTGGAAGTCATCTTGGAAGTTTCTTGAAGATTTTCTAAGAGATCAGATTGAAGAAGCACTTAAAGCAAAACAGATCAGATTGAAGAAGCAATTAATAGGAAGACAAAGTGGGGAGGGCGGCCTTGGTAGCCAAGCCTAGGCCACCCCCTATATAAAGGGTCTCCCTCTTTCAGTTTTTGGAGGAGAAAGGAGAGACTCTTGCAGCCTCAAATTTGCTCCGTACAAAAACTAATCTCCGTGGTTATTTTCTCTCAGGCCCTGCGCCACCTTTTCTTATCAGGCCCTGCGCCACTACCTGCAGTAACCCTGCAAAATTCAGCTCTTTTCAACACGAATCCGCCTCGTTTTCTCAATATTTTTATACTTCAATTCTGTCTCAGGACACCAAATCAACTCTCCGTGAGTTTGTCTTCTCTTTCAATTTCGTCTCAGGACGTTAATTGTTTTCTTTTTAATTTTTCTTATGAATAACAACCTGCTTGTTATTTTTCAATCAATTTTCAAAGCAAGAAATCTCTTCCGACATTTACGTTTTTACAGTCAATTTGGGATCAATGATTTAAATGCTCCGGTGTGACTTTGATCCAGTTCCCGCAATTCACTCACTCTGATTTATTCTTGTGCTCCGCGCACCAGCAAACTGCTTTTTCTTCTTCATTGTCATTTTCAGCAAAATGACGGGCACACCCCACGCTGCTTTTAAGTTTTTTGCAAAAACTCTACTCAAAGGGATTTTTGGCACAACATCTCTTTTTGGCATGCCTAGTGGGACTCAAAATAATTGACTTCTCACTCTGCGTAATGTCAAAGGATTTTTTGCTCCATCTTCTCTGAATTTCTTTTTCAATTTTTTCTCAAGTCGGCGATCCCCGACTTTTCTTTTAATTTTCTGTCACAGATCTGGTGTCCGCCTAGTCAGGCTCGCCCAAACCTTTTTCTTGTCTCCAAAACGGCGCCCTCCCTAACCTGGACCACACCAAATTCCTCTTTTCTGAAGTCCAAGGTGTCCACCAAGACGGTCCACACCGACGACTACCTTTAATGACCTGAAGCCGGACACAACAACTTGTCTTCCCGCTTCTGTCGTTTAAAGGTTTTCTTCTTACTTTTACCTTTGTTCTCTCTTTTGCAAGGTCTCCCTGCAAGATCATGCCTCCAAAAAACAATGATGGAAAACGACCTTAGGAATCACCGAGTCAAATCAAAGACTCTAGAGCCGACCCATCTAAGAGAGCTGAGTCACCTGACCCTGATATCTCTATTTGGCGGACTCTGGAAGCTATTGTGACGACTCTCAACAAGATCGACGCATCTCAGGATCGACTTATCCAAACTTTAGATCAGCAAAGATCTGAATCACAGGACATCATCCAAAATCTTATCAATAGGATGGAGGTTGGACTCGGGGGGAAAAACCAAAGACTTGGTGCCCTACCTGCGCCACCACCACTTCAAAACGTTGCAAACAACGTTGTGTGGGATGCAAACAATCAGCAAGTGCTACCTATCAGGCAAGGTATGGAACAACAAGCATTGGATGGGGAGAATGTCGCTGCACCTCTGCCTGATCCAGCCTTGAATCTTCCTGAGATGGTCGCTAACAACATTAAGGAGGCTAATAATGCTGAACCTCGTGTCGCTGCTTATATTCCTCCACATGTCAGAATTGGCAATGGGAATGGCAACGGCAACGGGAACGGTAATTTACACCATCCTTAACAACGACCACCTCAAATCGGAGGACCCATACTCAACGCCCAGATGGAGGCACACTGGCAAGTCAACTAGAATCATATCAGAGAGATAATCGAAGATATGATTGGTCCTGCTTTCAGGAGGCTTGGCCGACCATCATTCCATAAACCATATCCCGAGGAGTTTGATAGAATTCATCCACTGCCTCGAGGATATAAGGTGCCTGATTTTACTAGTTTCTCAGGAACATCAAGTGAACAGTCCACCTTAGAGCATATTGCTCGCTTTATAGTTCAATGTGGAGAAGCTAACTCTGGCTACCACAAACTGCGGCTTTTCCCAAATGCTATCACTAGGGCAGCTTTCACGTGGTATATTAATTTACCACCTAACTCAGTGAGGACTTGGGAAGAAATGGAAAGCATGTTTCATACCCAGTTCTATAGAACAAAACCTGAAATATCCATGGCCGATCGATCACGCTTATACCAGAAAAAAGGCGAGCGGGCTGAAGATTACTTGGCACGTTTCAAAAAATTAAGAAATCAATGTCGTACTCCACTTTTTAAGGAAGAGTTCGTGAGACTAGCTCATAATGGGTTAGACATGGAACTCCGAAAGAAGTTTGAAGGAGTAGACTTCAGATATTTCTTTGAAATGTCGACCAAGGTGGGTAGATATGAACTTTGTTGCGCGAAGATCATGAACGACGAAGTTCATCTTATGGCACTTATTATCAAGAGCCAAATTTTGAACTCGGCGTAGCAGAAATCAAAGCTGATCGACCCATCGAATGCCCCTCACTTGTCAAAGCTGGAATAGGTCATCCACAGACGCAGGAACGTCTCGCTATGATGTACCAACGTCAGGCAGACAAAAGATCTTATGATGGAAGTAGAACTTATTCCTTTGACGTATCAAAGACTAATGAAGTTTTTGATTTCTTGTTTAAGTTAGGGATGATTAAAGTTCCACCAGGTCATGTTCTTCCGTCACCAGGCGATCTCAAGGGCAAGGAGTACTGCAAATATCATGACTCATGGAAACATGCCACCAATAATTGCACTGTATTAAAAAACATAGTGCAAGAATAGATTGATCGTGGCATCTTCAAGTTTCCTGAACCTCCTAAGAAAGACATGGGAGTCGACAAAGACCCTTTCCCTGCTCTAGTAGAGTTGACGACCGTCAATTTCCCAAAAGATGGTCGAGTAACTAGAGACCAAGGGTTGATGAGGTCATGAATGATGAGCCAACAAGCAAGAAAAAGAGGTTAAAATCGGCTACCACATCTGGTACAACCGAACCTCAAAAGGCTAACAAGCTCAATCAGTACTCCACTCCAAAAGATCAAGCCAATAAAACTACTGCTAATATAGTGAATGATTGGCATGATCGTTCTAAGGCTCCAAGGTTGGTCATACGACAAAGTAAGAACCCCAGAAGGAAGATCAAATATCCATCATCTGATGATGCCATGGATGATTCTGATCAACCACTTGAGTTAGAAGCAAAGAAAGGAGTTCGAAGGAAAGTTGATTTCACAACTTCAACTCCGAACAAAGAAAGATCCAGGGATCTTCTTGCTTCAAAAGCTGACGATAATTAGGGATACTGGAGAGATCAAATATACTTTCCAACTCCCAAAGAAAGTCAGAAGATATCATATTCAGCACCATCTTCTTCTTTGATACATGAAGAACCAACTGAGGGGCAAGCATCAGATTTAAAAGATGAATCACCATTTGCAACACACCCCAAAAAGGCTAGAAGTGAAATTTGGCCTTGGTTGAATCAAAGAAAAGTTGAGTACCGTGCTGCGGCCATCAACAAAGAGATACAACTACGCCAAAAACAGGTTGATCAAACTTCAAGACCTCGAATGGTCAAGCCACCTTTTAAAGTTAAAAATGGAGTGTGGCAAAAGGTTCAACATCCCAAGTTTCCTATTCAAAAATGAAATAGGAATACTTGGAGAAAGCGTGAGTTGAGAAAAAGGGCTAAAGCCAAGAGAAATGGAGCTGACCAGGAAGAACAAGAGTTGGACTTGGCCAATCAATATGAAGCGGCTGAATCCACCAAAAGGCAAAAGCCATTTACCATCACATCAAGGACAACCGTCCGTGAGTTGGTAAAAAGAGGCTATGAGCCTTACAAGGCTATGATTGCCATTGAAGAGGCGAAGCTTAATGAGCGAGAGCTCAAGCTAAACCAAAAGGAAGCACGACTTCAGGATATGAGGCAATTTTTGATCGACATAGTCCATGGCAATGAAGAATATTCAAGCCATGACTTAGCATCAAGATCCTAGATGAATGAAGCAGATGTGCTACTTTACAAACAAATGGCCATGGATGCACTAATCATTGAAGATGAACCTGAAGAGGACATCTTTAGTGATGATGAAAAGGGATCCTATTATAGGAATATTCCCTACAGTGCATTGCACAAAAAGCTAGAAACATGACCGCCATTTGAGATCACTGACAATTTGCTCAATATTGAAGAAAATCTCCCACATTGGCAGATCGAAATTTTGCTTGAAAATGCAAACTTGATCAAGTCCAATGAAGAATTCAATAAAGAGCGAAGTGCACATATTGAAGCTGAAAATACCCTTATGGCAAAGCAGCAATCAATTGACGACATTGCTCGTGAATTGCTTAAGCGAATTGCCATGAGGGAAAAAGAAGAACGCCAGGCTCCTGTTCTTGATGAGGATATGGATATTGATGCTAGTAATCCTAACCAATTTCCATCCAACTAGTCTTCATCTGACCAAGAAATGGGAGAAGGCACAGAATAGGAAAATGATGAGCAATCAGCAAATGAAGAGAAATCTTTGCAAGCTGAGGACTTTGAAGATAAATTTGACTCAATTGCCTTCGGGCAATTCATGGTCAATCTTCAGTGTCTTGCTCTCACTTTACCTTGTTCTTTCGCAGCAAAAGATGGCATAAAAGTGGATGCTCACAATCCACCCCCTATCGGGGATAGTAAAGAAATGATTGAGGTTCCTCAGACGATACACTCGGGGGGCAACGATTATAAAGATGCTAAGGCTATAGTTTTTAGTCAGCCTGATGAAACATCTACATACCACATTAAGCCTCTATACATTAAGGCTTACGTTGATGGTATTCTCGTAAACAGAGTTCTAGTCGACAACGGGGCAACTGTTAACCTGCTTCCTTTTTCCTTATTGAAAAAGATTGGCAAGTGCAGTGACGACCTGATGCCTTCAGATGTTACTGTCAGTGACTTCTCTGGTGTTGTCAAAAAGACTAGAGGGATACTCCCTACACAATTAACCGTTGGCTCCAAAACTTCCATTACAACATTTTTTGTAATTGACTCATCGTCAACTTACAACATTTTGCTAGGAAGGGACTGTATTCATGCCAATTGGTGCGTGCCATCATCTCTTCATCAGATGCTGATATTCTGGAATGGCACGAAAGTTGAAGTTGTCAAAGCTGATAGCAGACCATTCAAAGTAGAATCACGTGCAGTTGATGCAAGATTCTACGATGGAACAGTTGGGCCTGTCAGGATAAGTACGGTCGGTCGTACCCTATCATTTCCACCAAGCAGATTCAACCAGATGCTTTGAAAGAAGCAATGGAAACCTTGGTGCGTCCTGACGCCATAATTCCTTACAAGCCACTTCCATCTTCTCCCATTATAGAGGAGATACCATGATTTCACAATCAAGGAAGAAAGAAGCGATCGACAACGCTGTGAAAAAATTGTCGACTCATGCTTTAAAAATGAAGCTACGAGTAATGGAGGATTCTGCCACCCTATCAGCTAATGTGGCTAATCACACCAACATTTTCGATGAGATCACCATGGATGAGCTTGATCGCGCACCCATGAAACTTGATCTTAAAGCCGAAGTACAAGATCCCTTGCTCGAAATTGATCTTGGTACAGATGGTAAACCAAGGCCAACTTACATTAGTCAGTTATTGGCCGAAGAAGACAAGCCACACTTTGTTGCCCAATTAAAGGAATACAAAGATTGCTTCGCTTGGGATTATGACGAAATGCCTGGTGTAAGTCGAGATTTGGTTGAACATCGCCTCCCAATCATTGAGGGGTATCGACCATATCAACAACCTCCCAGGAGAATGGCAAATGATGTCATCCTTCAGATTAAAGAGGAAGTTGAAAGACTTACCAAGGCTAAATTCATCCGCGCCGCAAGGTACGTTGAATGGATTTCTAACATAGTCCTAGTGGTTAAAATGAATAGTAAAATTCGAGTATGTGTTGATTTTCGCAACTTAAATTCTGCCACTCCTAAAGGCGAATATCCAATGCCTGTTGCAGATCTTTTGGTCGACGGAGCCGCCTAACATAAGGTTTTATCCTTTATGGATGGACATAGTGGCTACAACCAGATCTACATAGCAGAGGAAGACGTCTCAAAAACAGCATTTCGATGCCCTGGAGCCATTGGTACTTTTGAGTGGGTAGTTATGCCTTTTGGACTCAAAAATGCTGGTGCAACCTATCAGCGGGCAATGAATGCTATTTTCCATGACATGATTGGTAAGTTCATGGAAGTTTACATTGACGATGTAGTGGTTAAGTCACACAATACTCTTGACCACCTCGATCATTTACGACGCTCATTTGAAAGAATGAGGCAACATGGATTAAAGATGAATCCATTAAAGTGTGCTTTTGGCGTTGGTGCAGGTAATTTCCTTGGGTTTTTGGTCCATCAACGAGGCATCGAGATAGACCAAAACAAGGTAAAGGCTATCATACAAGCCCAGCCACCCACCAACAGAAAAGGACTCCAACGATTCCTTGGCCAAGTCAACTTCTTACAAAGGTTCATTTCCAAAACTGCTGGTAAAACTAAAGCGTTTTCACCACTGTTGAAGTTGAAAGACGGAGAAGGCTTCCAATGGAATCAAGAACATGAAAAAGCTTTTGAGGCGATAAAAAACTACTTGATATCGCCACCTGTCTTAGTTCCTCCTAAAAAGGACAAACCCTTATACTTGTATATATCAGCCACAACATCATCCATTGGATGTTTGTTGGCTCAATAAGTATAAAAGGGAAAGGAACAAGCAGTGTATTATCTTAGTAGGACTCTTACTGATGTAGAAACCAGATACAGTCCTATTGAAAAGCTTTGTTTGTCACTTTACTTTGCAGCAATAAAGCTTTGACACTATATGCTCTACTTTAACGTGTGCATTATTGCCAAAACTGATATTGTAAAGTACATGTTGAAACGACCATTACTTAAAGGTCGATTGGGGAAGTGGTGTTTAGCACTTTTTGAATTTAGCTTCAAGAATATTCCTCAAAAAGCGGTAAAAGGCCAAGCTGTTGCTGACTTTTTGGCCGACCACCCTTGTTTAAACTTGGGAGAGGAATTTGAAGATGCTAATGAAGTTATCGAAGTGTCCCTATCACCCTGGATCCTAGAATTTGATGGATCAAGTACTGCGCAATCAGCAGGCGCATGAATTATTATCACATCACTACAAGGTGACTGGACCACAATGGCCTTTCACTTAGACTTTGATTGTACTAACATTCAATCTGAGTATGAAGCGCTCATTATTGGTCTGGAATTACTTAGGGAAATGAAGGCATCCTCAGTTATATTAAGGGTGATTCATTACTGGTGATAAATCAACTCACGCAAGAGTATAACTGCAATAGTCCATCATTGTTGCCATATTATGCAATGGCAGTACAATTATTGGACAATTTAACAATGTGAGCATTGAACACGTACCTTGACATCGAAATGAAGGGGCAAATGTTGCTGAACAACTTGCATCGGGCATTACCTTTCAAAATAATATCTGGAGGAAAGTGGTGAACGTCGAAAGACATATTTTACCATCCACCTTTAAAAGGGATAACGTGTTCGAAGTCTGCAACATTGTACATAAACATTCCGATTGGCGGGAAACCTTTATCGAGTATTTAAAAGATCCAACTGGGAGGTTTGATCGACGTATTAAGACCTTGGCCACACATTATGTTGTCTTAGCCAATGACCTATACAGAAAAGACCTCGATGGAGCTCTTTTAAGATGCTTGGATAAGGATGAAGCCCGAAAAGTTGTCAAAGACATGCATGAAGGCTTGTGTGGTGCACACCAAGCTAGAAGAAAAATGAGATGGCTTGCATGCCGTCACAGCTTTTATTGGCCGATTATAATGAAGGATTGCGTAGAATTCGCTAAGGGATGCCAACAGTGTCATAAATATGGCCCTATTTGGAGGCTCCCTACTGAAGAATTGCATTCCATCATTAAACCATGGCCTTACAGAGGTTGGGCGATTGATCTAATTGGTAAGATCACCCCACCGGCCAGGGGAGGTGTGTGTTTTATTATTGTTGCACCCGACTACTTTACTAAATGGGTAGAGGCAAAAGCAATGAAAAGCACCACTCACTCAGATGTTAAAAGTTTCATCAAAGAACACATCATTTATCGCTTTGGAATTCCAGCGACGATTACAACTGATTGTGGTATTAACTTTGATGGAAAAATAACAAGTGACTTGGAAAGAAAATTTGGCCTCAAGTTTGTTAAATCAACGCCCTACTATGCACAAGCTAATGGGCAGGCCGAAGCTTCGAATAAAGTCATGATCAGCATAATTGAAAAAATGCTGAAAGATAAGCCAGGCAAATGGGACAAAGCATTGTCTAAAGCCTTGTGGGCTTATCGGATGTCACAAAGGTCATCCACTGGAGTAAGTCCATTTAGTTTAACCTATGGCCACGATGCTATGGTACCTATGGAACTATTAGCCAAGTCGGCCAGGGTTGCTTTTCAAAATGACTTACAGTGGTATGACTATAATGATGCTATGATGATCAAGCTTGAAGATCTGGAATCAGAAAGGCTTGATGCATTAGATCATCTACAAGCACAAAAGAGAAAGGCAGGAAGGCACTACAACAAAATAGTTCGCCCAAGAAGCTTTATCGAAAGCGAGCTAGTTTGGAAACCCATTCTGCCTATTAGTGCTCATGTAGATGGAATGGGAAAGTGGTCACCCAAATGGGAAGGACCATTCCGAATAAAAAAAGTGCTAAATAATGGTGCTTATTGGTTGGAAACGAAGGATAATAAATCGCACCAAAGATTTATCAATGGGCGATATCTTAAGAAATATTATCCAAACGCTTGGGAAGCAAGAAGCAAACCTTAGCCTGAATTTAATTCATTACCTGAGGATCCTAATGATTTGGCCATGAATTAGCTCACGACCAATAGCTTCAAGAAAATATAATTAATTATTGAAAACGTTTCAAGGACTTAGCCGCCCCAATTGCGTTTTCGTGGCTTTTAAAAATAAATAAAATATTTTTATTACTCTCATACGTAATGAAAATGTTGAGTTTATTTTTGACAATAGTAAAAATCCATCGCTTAAACCATGATAGCGTTTTGAAAATTGCAAATTGGCCTTAATTAATGCTTAGGCCGAAAATTTTAGGTTATTTGGAACTTTTATTGGTTGCAAATAATTCCTTTTACAACCAAATTCCAAATATAATTCCTAATTGGTTTGATCTTTATGGTTTTAATTTAAAAAGCCATTGGATTAAATTTTGGAATCAAGTATAATTGGTTTGTAAAATAACCACTTAATTGAAATTGAGTTGGTAAAAATTAAAATACCACCAATTAAATTGACAATCCAAGATTACTTGAAATCCAAAATTAAAATAAACATGAGGTTTGGCACTTTAGCAAATGCCATCCTAAAATAAAAAGCTACTTATAGTTGGCAAACTACAGGCCACCATGATCAAATTGTTCATGAATAAGGATAGTGATCGGTCGTTAGCAAATCACAAAATAATCCCAACAATTACTAACTAAAAATAGCTAGTGCAAGTAGGGGCTGAATCCACAGAGAGATAGGTTATTATTCTTTTTCTTTAACCAAACAAACAAAATAAAGAGGATTTTGAAAGTAAAATTAAATCAAATCAAACTAACAATTAAAATTATCTAGGAAAGCAATCAAGAAAATTAAAGGAAACAATTAATCAGAAAGTAGTGAATATATTGAGAAAATAATTAAGAAAACCCTCCAACATAGAATTAATATCCCTCTTGGCAATAATAACATGGATCATTGATATCTAAAAATTATGAAAACAATGGATAGCTTGTTTGGAATTAAATCCTAAATTACCAAGTTAGATAAAATCACTTATTACCAGTCTAAATTATCCCTTTTATTCCAAACAACCAATTGCCAAATTAATGCTTTATTAGTTTGTCAAGAACAAAGAATTAAGAACTGAGGCTTTAATTATATTTGTCCAACCTCCTATTTTGGTTGCAGATTTATTGCTGCAAAATGCAGCTGAACTATTTATTTTGGGACAAATTAGCCCCTTATTTTTTTTGGACAAATAAATCTCACAACTTTTGAAAACGGGAAAAATTAGCAACGTTCGTCTATTTTGCTGACGTAGCATTGCCACGTTAGCTGGGACCCACATGTCAGTGGGGCCACATCTTCAGGAAGTTCCCATGGTGCTGGATTGTCCAAGCGAAATATGCTGCTAACCCAATTGGCACCCAAGAATCAGTTAAGAAGCAAAGATGAATGTGCTTGGCCACATCTACTATGATATTTTGTTTAGTTTTAGGGGTCTTCTTTTGTTCATCTTGGAAAGATAAATTGTTCTTTGGCTACAATTGAACCCCATTATTGTCATATTTTGCTGTATTGAATACTATTATGTCAATATATTGTGAAGATTAACTTCAAGCAAAAATTCTGGTATTATTAGGGGCTGATTTGTCCCAAGTTAAATACTTAAAGGGCCATTTTGGTTTTAAAATCCTTGTTTTTTTTTATAATTATCATATTTAAATTTTCAGGTTTTTTTTAAATTTTTAATATTTTTTCAGGTGGCCCCACTAACATGTGGGTCCCAACTGGCGTGGTATTGCCACGTCAGCAAGATAAACGGACGTTAGTCACGTGACGGCATGTGACTAACGGTCCGTTCAAAAGGGGATAATTTGTCCCGTTTTCCAAAGTTGTAGGATTCATTTGTCCCAAAAAAATAAGGGGCCGATTTGTCACAAAATAAATAGTTAGTGGGGCCACAGCTTCAGGAAGTTCCTATGGTGCTGGATCGTCCAAGCCTCCTGGTAAATCCACTGTGACACTTGGTACAAAGAGGAAATCTGCTGCTAACCCAATTGGCATCCAAGAATCGGTTAAGAAGCAAAGATGAATGTGCTTGGCCATATCTACTATGATATTTTGTTTAGTTTTAGGGGTCTTCTTTTGTTCATATTAGAAAGATAAATTGTTCTTTCGCTACAATTGAGCCTCATTATTGTCATATTTTGCTGTATTGAATACTATTATGTCAATATATTGTCAAGATTAACTTCAAGCAAAATTCTGGTATTAGGGTCTGATTTGTCCCAAGTTAAATACTTAAAGGGCCATTGTCAAAAAAAAAAAACTTAAAGGGCCATTTTGGTTTTAAAATCCTTATTTTTTAATAATTATCATATTTGAATTTTCAGGGTTTTTTTTAATTTTGAACATTTTTTCAGGTGGCCCCACAGACATGTGGGTCCCAGCAAAATAGACGAACGTTAGTCACGTGACGTCATGTGACTAACGGTCCGTTCAAAAGGGGCTAACTTGTCACATTTTCAAAAGTTGTGGAATTTATTTATTCCAAAAAAAAGAAGATAAAGGGCCGATTTGTCCCAAAATAAATAGATAGAGGGCCAATTTGGGCATTAAGCCCCCTTATAACTATGATATAAGGTCATTGTAGCTCAAGCTTTATGATGAGTACATTATTGACAATGTAATGGAAAGAAATTAGCTTGGTTGCAACCTTTGTTTTCCCGTGTTGCCCCTTTTGTCAATTGGCCGTAAAAATCATATGTACATCATCTGTTCTTGGCACCTTTACATCAAAAGGCTAAAAACCTCAAAAACAGGGGCGTGACCCGAATTTCCATGTTTGGCGGCGGAGGAAATATACATATATAAATACATGTATGGGCTTACACATACATATATCATATGGCAAATTATACAATACACCGTCAGTGGAGTATAGCAGACTACACAAGTGGATCCTAAAGGGTGACATGTGTCCTCTAGAGACTAGATTGAAATATTTAAAACTTAATTAATTCAAAAAATGGACATGTTTCAACTCCACAACCCGCTTGTGGAGTCCAAAATTTACACCGCCGATGTATCAAATAATTACCCATATTTTATTATTCTTATTACATATATACATAGTACTAGTAAATCTGGTTAGAAATATTGGTTTTAAATTTCAAACTTAATATTCCTATAGATCATATTTAGTTCATAATTTAAAAAAAAAAATAACATGTTGTCTCCATAGACGATTATATAATTTCTGGGGAGGCTATTGATGATTTTTGGAGGAGCATCGTATCTATCAGTCTAAATGGAAAACTTAAAACTATAAGTATATATATAAACTTGGTAAAATTTTTGGGGGGCCATGACCCCCTCAACCTTATACGTATTTTCGCCCCTGCTTAAGAACAGCTTCCAACTTCCTCAATTAAGATCTTCAACACTTGCTTCTTTTTTATTATGTATATAATTAATAGAATTCTTATATGAGCTTTCTAATGATGTATAAATTTGTTGCGCCAAATTTTCCTTATGCGTCCAAAAGGGTCTTTAACGTTAGATCTCTTTGAGGAATTAGGAAAGAAAGAGGTTCGAGGCGTGGCGGTTATTTTTATAGAAAACTAATAAAAACTCTTTGTGAAACTTGAAAGTAAAAGATCAAACTTGAAAAGATGAGACGAATTGCAAGGTTATGGATCAAAGTCACACCGAAACATTTAAATCATTGATTCTAGATTGCTTGTGAACAAAAGTGATTGAAGGTTTTTCAACGAACAGAAAACGAAATAACAAAAGATTGCTATTTGATTTGATTGCAATGGGTTACAAAGGAAAAATCTTGTGTAGAACAGATTGAAATATGAAAAAATGACAAGAACAAGTAAGAACTTGTATGAAAAAGTAAAGAACAATGAAGAACTGTTAGAGAAAATTTCAGAGAAAAAACACAGTGCTTAGTTTTTAGCATGTTGAAGCATGTTTTGATGTGTAGGGGGTGGCCTCCTTAGAAATGGGCTTGATCTTTGGCCCAAAGTAAGCTTTTCTTGGTCACCAACTCTTCGATTCGGCGCAGAAACCTTCCTGTGTCGTCTTGCTGCACTTCCTTCTTGCGCGATCAAGGAAACTTCCAAGAAACTACTATACTGACTTGATGTGCCTTCCAACGCCATACATCATGTGAATCTACTCTACATTGTGAACCTTATGCAACTTCCGGATTCTTCACCACCATGGTGCATTTACGCGTGCTTGCACTGCATCTGTGCTGCGCAAGGTGACGAATTTGGTAACAAAATAACCCAAACATGGTTGAACTTGATCTTGAACCATTAAACCATGAAATATACTTTAACTTAGTCATACTTAGCCTATGGTTCGAAATCATCATGAATCATCTTAAAGAAATGGCTTAAAAAGGTGTCGAAAGCTATTTGTCCTTAATTGAAAGACTTGTAAAAGTTACCAAAAATTATCAAATGGTCTAAGGCACGAAAATGACTAGCCATGGACCATCGTTAATGTTATGAACATGGTTCCATGCGGCTGGCGCCGTGTCTTGCTTGAAATTGACCTTTTCCGTGCCAGTGTCCTTAATTGAAAATAGCGGAAAAGTTGTCATCCGAGTCAGATTGAGCCAAGATTTCACCAGGAGCATGTCATGAGCTAGAGAACACACTATTAAGACTAAATATTGGAATCAACATGCATCTACTTGGTGAAATCGGCTTACTTCCTTAAACTGTCCTTAATTGAACAACATGTAAAAATTACCATCTTGCTGCACTTGAGACGGCGCAGGGTATGGGCGACTTAATCTTGATATTAGGGTGTGAATATTGTAGACATGCCGCATATACTAAGTCCCATATTGCATCTCATTTTTCTGCGCGCAATATTAAATAATCGCTGCACTTGAAGAATTAACTCGCTTACTGCGCCTGAAGACCGCACAACATGATTTAAATTCTTTCTGCGCCTGCGCTTGTGCCTGACAAGGCGCAGCATATACATCCTCTGCACCAAGCATCATAATTTCCAATAATATATACTAAATAGTATTTGAAAGACCCAGGGAATTTACCAAAGGCCCCTTTTGAGGATCGATGAGGAGGCTCCATTTGAACTTTTTTTGTCCTTTTCTGTCTTTTCTCACTTGCCAAATTACTAAGAAGACCCTAGGTTAGTTTCTTACCCTTGAGCCATTTTTTGTAATTATCCTTTCCTTTCACATAAATGTTATAATAAATTCTTTTCCCCCTTAATTATCTAGAATTATAATCTCTTTCAGGTCTTTCATATCCATATGAAGAAGAGAGTAAACTTAGTTTTTGTTTAAATGCTACACACTTTAAAAGATGAAACAAAATTAAAGCTATTGCACCTGTCCATGTACAAACTAATATTTACTATTTATTGCTAACTTTAGGGCATATACTCAATGTTAATAATATAGCCTTTTAAAGATGCAACACATTTAAAATCATAGTACTTTCGAAATTTTCTACGTATCAAACAATTTAATTCGAATAGAAAATTGTTCAAAGAAGTAGATTTCTGAACGCCCGACGCGCCAACCCTTTTATGTAATTGCAAGGGTTTTTAACCAGTTGAATGTGAAAGCATTTATTGACCATAAAATCATGTATTATTTATTTACTAAGAAAACCCTTAATTAGTTTCTCACCATTCATTTTGGTCTTTTGCCACTTTTTTGGAAAACCCATTTACCTACTTTGTGCCCTCTTTTTGTTCTTCCTAATTTGATTATTTCTGTAATTTTATGTGTAAAACCCATTAAAGTCTTCAGACTAATTGGTTTTGTTTTAATTTAATGATTTTCTTTTAAGAGATAAAAACGCCTCTCATCTTTCTCAAACTATAATGATAGAAAGAATTTAATTAGATTTACAAGAAAGAGGATATTTTAAGTACCAAAGGTTAATGTCCGAGAATAAGAAATGGATTACAAGCTACGATTTTATCAACAAAAAATGAATTTTACAACTATAAAACTCAACCACCATTAATAAGTTATATATATAGATATTTGAGATCCATTTAATTGGAAAACTACTTCACAAATACGCAAAATACTAATAAAATTACAAATTTTTGAAATGAAATCCTTTCTGCATTCAAACAATAATAAAAAAATCTATAATAAAGAATGTCCGACGCGCCAGCGCGGACCGATCAACTTGTTATAATTAATTATTATTGTTTATGGGCTTATTTATCAAAAATTGGGCTTTTAACTTTAAAATTGAAGCCTTTTTCTAACATGATTGAATCAAGGTGATCAAAATCCAAATAAAACTAGAAAATTGAGATTAAATCTGAACCACTTATGTTGATTTCACAAATTCATTTACAAATTTACCCAAATTGCAAATTAAGGTATAAACAAAATTAATACAATTCATGTATGTAATGTATTTAATTCCTTCTCCAATCTAAAACTTTGAGCTTATCTTATGTTATTGATCAACTT
Source organism: Corchorus olitorius (assembly GCA_001974825.2). Classification (NCBI taxonomy): domain Eukaryota; kingdom Viridiplantae; phylum Streptophyta; class Magnoliopsida; order Malvales; family Malvaceae; genus Corchorus; species Corchorus olitorius. The sequence goes on along the minus strand of AWUE01018753.1, from coordinate 11,158 downwards.
GCTCAATTTTAATGACATTTTAGAGAAAATGTACAACATTTATAGAAAATGCAAGCCCACATCGAATTTGCATTTCTTCTATCTTTAAGGAAAAAGACAGAAAGTATCGGCTTTTGGCTTAATTAAAATGTTGTATACTTTCCATAATGCACTCCATTGTTGCAGGGGTTCATCTATACGCTGCACGAGCGCAATTGCGCAAAGACCTAGTAATATGAAAATCTCAAGCCTAAACTTATACCAACTTAGAAGAGAAATTAAATAAGCTCATAGAACACCACATTCTTGCAAAACCCTAGCCCCCTTTCGTTTCCAGCAAAAAGAAGAAATTAGAAGATGGAATCTTTGAAGGTCCCAAAATGTGTCGAGCCCCAGATCCAAAATAGGGGAAGAAGATGGAACAAGAAGAAGAAATTAATTCTAAAAACCGTATCCCCCTTTCATTTCCAGCAAAAAGAAGAAATTAGAAGATGGAATCTTTGAATGTCCCAAAATGTGTCGAGCCCCAGATCCAAAATAGGGGAAGAAGATGGAACAAGAAGAAGAAATTAATTCTAAAAAACCTAGCCCCCTTTCATTTCCAACAAAAAGAAGAAAATTTTAAAATATAAAAAGAAATATATATTTTTCTTTGAGAAAAAGAAATATATATTTATGTTTTTTTAATTATTTTGGGTTGTTTTTTCTCGTGGGTCCCACATGTCCAATGAAAAAATTCCACGTCAACCATCAAAATCCAGGTCAGCAGTTAACGGAACCGTTAGTCACGTGATGGCACGTGACTAACGCATTGACGGCAAGAGGCACATTGACGTGATTTTGAAAATTAAAGGGGCAATGTGGCACAATTATTAATTTAGGGGACAAACTGCCCTAAATTTGCAAAGTTCATAGGGCAATGGGGTTATTTAGCCAAATTCTTAATTCAAACATCCACTTCCAACATTTTTTCATGTTAGTAACAAATTTCTTCCGTTAGAATATTTATTTAAGAGGATAAAAGCAAATGATTAATATAAGAACAAAACCCTATAAACTTGAACGAATAACATAATTTAAAAAAAAAGAATTAAAATTACTAATTGTAATTTACAATGATATGAAAGAGTTTGGGCATTTTGTTCCAAAAAAAAGGGGTTGGGCAAAGGGCACTGCAGAATGCCCGACATGCTCTTTGTTGCAGCCATGTTTTGTTTGTGCAGTTTGAATGTTTGATAGATAGAATGGATACTCAAAAAGGACAAAAGAGTAAAATAACAGAAAGATCGGAAGGGAAGCGTGCCTGAATTGCTGTAAAATCCAGGCTTTTACGTTTACACAACTGAAAGTGCCAATCACAAATAAAGTATATTTTTGCTTTTTGGGTTTTTCAATTTCAGAAGTGTGAAAGTTAATCGATTGCACTTTGGATATGCCGGGAATCCTGGTATCAACCATTTAAGTTCCGCCGACTGCAAAACAAATTTTAGCACGTCCTTCTTACGTAATCATTCCACTATTTTAAGTTTCCTTTTTTTTCGTTATTTATTCTAATTCTAATGACTTAATTCATGAACCAAATTTAGTAAATGGATTTTAAAGGTGAAATAATTAGCTTTATTATGAAGAAAAAAAAGAAAGAAAGAAAGATGAAATAATTATAATACAACCATAACTCAACCTAAAAATATCATATAGGGAGAACCGGAGAACTAGAACCCTAGTAAAAGTTATAGACCTGTATGTATGACTCAACCTAAGAATATCTAAATTACAGGGGTAAATGAAGTTGAACTAAAACAAAAAATCACCCTGAAAACAATTGAATTCGAATTTGATTAAATTTGGTTTGACGTGAAAATCAAACACTTAGAGTCCGTTTGTTTTGATGTAATTTAATCACTTTCTATAAAAAATATAGGGTAGAAAATAACTTTAGCATGTTTGGTTATTTTTTTTAAAGAAAGTTTAGGGTAAGAAAGTTTAACTGGCCCAAATTCTTTCTCTCTAAAGTGAGAAAGTGCTTTATCACCAGGGAGGTGTTAAAGAACTTTCTCACTTTTCACATGAAAGTGGTTTTAAGACAAAATTACTTAAAAGGACGTTGTTTTTAAATTAAAATATTCATCAAAGGGTATTTTAATAAATTTAACTTTACTTTCTTAGGAATTTAATTTAAACTTTAGAGGTTAAACAAACATGCTAAAGTATTTTCTTAAAAAAAAACTTTCTAGTCCTAAACTTTCTATAGAAAGACTTTCTACCTTTCTACTTTCTATAGAAACTTCCAAACGGCCTCTTAGAGTAAAGCCAATGTATGATACCAAATTTTTTCATTATTATGGTGTTAAGAAGGAATTTTTTTGAAATATACATATACCAAATATTTTTTCATTCCAATGTTCTTCACACCAAATCATTACATATATTATTAAACATTTACAATAAATAAAATACCATTTATATATACAATTTCTAAAAAAGTATTTCAAAATATAGTCCATATACATCTCATTTTAAAGATCTTGATGAGAACTTTCTAATAATATATTTTTAAAATTTTATTCTAAATATTTATGTTTAAAAAAGAGAAAAATAAAAAATTAAAAAATTTGGTATTTGCTGCAATACCGCGCCAAATATAGCGTGCTACTATAGCAACTGGAAAATGGTGTGTCTTGGGACACGCAAAATGCTGTGTTCATTGGTGTCTAATTTTTTTTATTTTTTTCTCACCAAAATGGTGGGATACCAAGTTCATTGGTCTTGCTCTTACACAAGAACAAGAATAAAAGAAAATTCAATTTCAAGCTAAAACTAATTAATATATATATATATATATATATATTAAAGTCGAATTTAAAATTCAATACAAAATTGTTCAAATTCCAAACAAAACATTCGAATTTGAGTTTTTATTTAAAAATCACTCAAACTTAGTGTGAAAATTATAGTATTAGCAAGTTTATTAATGAATGACATGAAAATTTAAAATTTACTATATGACTCCAAATTTAAAATGGCCTGATTTTAAAATTAATTTAAACCGTGACATAGTAAATCTAAAATAATTTGAACTTTTTTAAGGTAAAAATGGATATCATTCATTAAGATAAATAAATAGTACAATCAGTAGTAGCCAAGAAGGCATATCTTCTACCCATACAAGTTCTTCATTTAAAGATAATCTAAAACTAGCAAGCTCATGAGCAACACAATTACCATGTCTTCCAATATGTTGAAAAGAGCAAACATCAAAATAAGTCTTCAAATACTTAGCATCTTCAAGAAAAGCACCAATAGGGGAAAAATCGGCAGCTGGAGAATTAAGTTTTTGGATAATACATATAAGATCACCCTAAAAAATGGCAGTGTGGAATCCCATCTCCTTCGCCCATGAAAGAGCTCGGAGAACAGCATGACTTTCAGCAAGAAAAGGGTCTGAAACATGTTTCACTCGACCTGCACAAGCACCAAGTGGTAGTCTTGAAGAATCTCTACCAATAATACCATAGCCACTTACACAACTGGTGGAATCAAATGCTCCATCGAAATGGATTTTCACCAACGGATCAGCTAGTGGCTTCCATTTTGGAACAGTTCGTGGCTGCTTGATTGCAACAGTTACTTGCCATCTTGCAAACTCCTTAGCATAGGAGAAAGCAAAGGAAGCAGTATCAAATGGTCTTGTGATTTTATCCTAAAAAACCATACTATTTCTAGCACCCCATATTGCACATGTGGTGATCAAAGCAATTCGAAACCAGTGAGGATTGTGTCAAGGGTATTCTCCTCATACTTCGGATCATCATCATGAGGAATCGAAGCATCATTAATGAAAAAAGACCAGACATAAGACCATACCTTCGTTGCAAAAGGACAAAGCTTATTAACCTGGAGACTTGTTTCAACTTCTTGCTTACATCTAGGACAAGTTCGATCCACCTCCATTCGTCGAAGAAAAAGATTATCCATGACTGGTAGCACATTATGAAATAGCCGCCAACCGAATACTTAAACTTTGGGTGGCACCTCGGCATTCCAAATACGCCGAAAGCATTGCTTTATCTGCCTCAAAATCATCCAAAATCAGAGTATTCTCATGATGCAAATTTTGGAAACCCAATATCCACTACGAGTAGTATATTGTCCTTTGTTGTAAAATTGCCAAATCAAAAGATCACGCACCAATCTAGTATTCAAAGGAACTTGCAAAATGGCTTCATCTTCTTGCTCACTAAAAGAGCTTGTAATTGAGTCAAAATTCCAGCAGCGCCCATTGTCACTGATTAGCTCCGAAACAACCAAATCATTCGGCAAAGTAGTAAGCCAGAGTGTAGAATGGAATCTGGGAGTTCTGGAACCCATTTATCATGAGACACTCGAACATCCCGACCATCACCAATACGCCATCGAAGACCATGTCGTATGAGCTCTCTTCCCTTGACTATGTTACGCCAGGTAAATGACGGCATCCATCCCATTTTAGCCTCCATAAAGGGACCTTGTGGATAATATCTTGCTTTTAGAATTCTAGCAATTAAACTATCCTGATTATGTATCAATCTCCATCCCTGCTTAGCCAGCAAAGCAGTGTTAAAATCCTCCATATCACGAAACCCAAGTCCTCCAAAGTCTTATACCTTGCACAATTTCTTCCAAGCTAGCCAATATATAGGGCGTTTATCCGAACGTTGTTTCCACCAGAAGCGACTAATCATGCTATCAATGTCGTTGCATAAGTTTTGATCATAGCATAGTTGGTATGGCATGTAGTACAAATTTAATCATCACTTCACTCCCCGCTTGAGACAGCCACCTGACATTCCAACTCTCAATTTTTTTTGCTATATGTTCTTTAATCCAATTGAAAGTAGCTTTCTTGTTCCGACCAACTAAAGTAGGCAAATCCAGATACTTCTCAATAATGTTGTGCCCACCCACCTCAAAAATAGCCTTAACTTCATCACGATCAGATTGTTTAGTGTTGCTGCTAAACAAGACAACATATTTCTTAAAGTTGATTTTTTGACCCGAGCAATTCTCATAAATCTTTAGAAAGTCCTTCACTTGTTTGCTCTCAGCATAATTCGCTTTTCCGAATAGTAAGTTGTCATCAGCAAAAAACAAATGACTCACCCGAGGTCCATATTGGCTAGCAGAAACACCACTAAATCTACCATCTACTTTTCCTTTGGATAAAATTGCAAACAAGCCTTCAGTGCACATAAAAAAGAGATATGGGGATACCAGATCCCCTTGCCTCAAACCCCTATCTGGCCCGAATTCATCTGTAATGTCTCCATTAACAATCGCTGAAAAAGAAACAGAACGTAGACAATGCATAATTATGTCAACCCAACGATCAGCAAACCCCATTTTCAACATAATTGCTTCCAAAAAATTCCACTCTACTCTATCATAAGCTTTATTCATGTAAAGCTTTAAAGCAAAGTAACCTCGTTTGCTTATTTTCCTGTGCTTCGAAGCATGTAATAACTCAAAAGCCATAAGAATGTTATCAGTAATCAATCTCTCAGGCACAAAAGCACTATAGGATTCATTGACAGGAAGAATAGTTTTAACCTATTAACTAAGACTTTAGAGATAATTTTATACAAAACATTGCAAAGACTAATATGCTGATACTTAGTCATGTTTTTGGGTTTGTCAATTTTGGGTATGAGTACGATGTGTGTTTTATTGACAGAAAATAAATCTAATCTACCTTAAAAAAAATCCAAACAAAATCTAGTAATTTCATCACCAACAATATGCCAAAACTTTTGAAAGAGAAAGGCAGGCATAGCGTCAGGACCAGGAGTTTTAGTAAGGTGCATTTGTTTAAGGGAAAAAAGAATCTCCTCTGCTTAGAACTCTGCAAGAAGTTGTTCGTTCATCTCAGTTGTGATGGATGGTTGGACAACATTTAGTATTTCATCATAGTGTGTTGAACCATTCAAGTTAAAGAGTTTCTGAAAATAATTGGAAGCAATTCTCTGTATTTCTGCTGGATCATCAGTCTTCCTACCATTCTCATCCTCTAACTGATCCCCAATCAAATTCATTTTCTTGCGCTTAGAAGCTTCCGCATGGAAAAAAGTTGTATTATGATCACCATCTTTTAACCAATTTACTCTAGACAGTTGCATCCAGAAAGTTTCTTCCTCTTCCAAAAGCTTATTCATCTCCTCCCTCAACTCACTTTCATGCTGAATAGGATCATCACTGGCATCCCCATCACCCGACCTTTTTAAAGCAACAGAGAGCTCGTCCATTTTCTCCCTCATTAAAGAAATTCTTTGACATAATTCGCATCAAGAAACTTTCGCAGATACTCAATGCGGTTTGAAAGATCCATTATAGTAGAAAATTCCCACTTATCAAGTATTATGTCTTCGCAATCAGGCTCTTTGCACCATCCTGTTTCAAAATACTGTCTCTTACACCTCTTGGGCGATTTTTTTTCTTGCTCCTAGCCACCCGGTTTTAATTAAAATGGGGGGAATGATCGGACATAGAAGATACCAAGTGATATAGCCGAGAAGTATGGAATTGGGCCATCCATTCCATGGTTGCTACTCCATCGTCTAGTCTTTCCCTAACCAACTCCCCACCTCGAACTTTATCCGACCAAGTGAAGATGATACCATAGAAACCGACATCTTGTAAATCACAATCATTCAAGGCATTTCAAAAATCCACCATTTGTTGTTTAGGCCTTGATCTTCCCCCATCCTTCTCTGTTTGCCATAAAATGTCATTAAAATCTCTGAAACATAACCAAGCTTTCTCAGGATGGTTAGCAAGCTCACGTAAGATATTCCACGTTTTGAAACTCATACTAGTACCGGGTTCATTATACAACCCCGTGAGTCTCCACTTTGCTAAGCCCTTGTGATCAACTAACATATCAATATGGTTTTGGGAATAGCTAACAAGCTCCAAATTTAAAGATTCATCCCATAACATAGCTAATCCTCCACTCCTGCCTATTGATCTGACACCAAAACAAGCCAACATTTGACAATTACGCCTAATTTTATCTAAATTACCAACGGGAAGCTTAGTTTCCATGAGAAATATAACATTTGGTTTTTCCTTGTGAACAAGTTTGCGAAGAGCTCTAACTTTGCGTGGGTACCCAAGCCCATGGCAATTCCACGCAACGCCTATCATGGTTGTCGGCAGGCTGTCCATCAACCTCCCAAATGTTTGAGCTTGAGAAGAAACCTTAGAATACTTCACTCCTCCAACCGCATCTTCAATTTCCATCAAACTGCTATGAATCGCTTCACTCAATTTATTAGCCAACGAATAAGTCATGCTTCGCCCTCCCTTATTGTCACGAACCATTTGCTTCCAAGAACCTTTACCACTCGATTCTTGGCGACCCGTATGAGCTTTTACACCATCAATTTTTGCATTGCTCCCCCTGACTTTACTATTTATGACCTTGGTGAATTAGAACAATACTCCAGGCTTGTCTCAACACCAACTAACTTACCAACACCCAATTTTTGTCTGGATGCCATGGGCTCGGCCTGGCCCAATTCATCTTCGGCCACACATTTTAATTTCTTTTTATTTCCTAAGCCCTCATTTGCTACACACTGACCCACAATCTGATTACACTGGCCATCAATTTTGGGATTTATATTTGCTGCCATAACACCTCTAGAAGACTTGTTTTTCGCCAAAACTAAAAGCCTTGATATATTTCCTTTTCCCTCCGAATTGACAACTCTCAAATCAACTCCTTTGTCCCTCAACAACATTTCTTTAATAGCAGCCAAATCTTGTACAGATTTTTTGGGATCATACTCAATCAAAGCCATTCCACTCCGGCCTGTTTCCCTCACAATCTCGTCCTCAGATTCAAGCGAATTACAAGCGTTTTCCCCCTTGATCATTCCTGAAAATCTGCCCACATTCAATAACTTTCCTTGCTTAACGTTGTTACCAACACCAGACTCCGTCGGTAACTTCCCTCCGCTGCTTTCTTCTGGGAATAATTTTTTCCGACAGCCACTCTTTTTATCAAAGTTAATGGCATGATCCCTCCTCCCCGTTGCCGTTTTAGAAATCGGTCCGACCATTGACCAGAGTCTGATAATCGACGCTTCAATGGCGAAAGCACCCAACCAATCCCCCCATTGGTGCACTATATTTTCTCCCTTCTCCAGATCCTCTTTTTCGCAATCAATGGCACAATGCACCAACAACCCCTATGAAAAACAAAACTCCAGTAAGCATTCATATTTGAGACATCCCCAAACACCGCTTCCCGGATTGCCAATAAGAATCGTGCGTCTTAATGTTTTTTGACATCAATCTCCACACAGACTCTCAAGAAACGGGACCAACCCTCCATGTCTAATGAGGGATTTACTACAACTAAATTCCCCACCTTATGTCCTATTTTTCTGCGCCATCTCTAAATTTCTTTTATCAAGGGGGAGATCATAAATACGCATAAAAAACAGAGACTTATCAAACTTGTAATCCTCCAGCCTCAAATTACCATCATAATTGGTAAAAAGAAGCAAATGCTTGTCAAAAGACTAGGGGGATCCATCAACAACCTTATCTCGGTCTGCACTTGAAGCAAATTTGAATAGAAAAAGATTATCCTACAAATTGATAACTGAAAACTGTTATGCCAACTTCCAAACCTGTTTCAGAGTTCTAATCAGCGTCTGTTCATTAAATCGCCGGAATGTCATCAACCTTCCCACCTACCCAAAACTCTCTTTAGGATCCTTTTCAAGATGAATCGACTCATCATCACTAACATAATCTTCCTCCTCTGTTTTAAAAGCCAATTGCCTATACAACTTAGTGAGATCATCCACCATCAAACACTAGCCAAACCACCTGAATAGTACCTAGAAAAAACCAATCGATCCAACCAGAAAACAGAAAATCAGAAACTCTTAACACGAAACTGAAACCACCGCACCAGAGAAACAAACTCAAAACTTGCCCACAACAAGACTGTCATAACGTTCGGGTCTGGGGAACCCTGTCGAAACGACTTAAAAACAGGGAGTCACCACTAATCTTTTTTTACCTAGGTGTGATTAGCCACCTATCGGATTATTAAGTCTAATATTAACCTAAGCTTGGCGAAGGTAACACTAAACCTAACAAACGGTCTACTTAACCAGAGTTTTAAGGGTTCGGGAATCGGGTACGCGTGGGGAAGGATCGGCACCCCCACAACGCCTGTCAAATGACAGCACTGACTAGTCTAGAATTGACTCATGAGTTTCTATTATTGGTTGTAATTACCCCTAAATTTTAAACGATTTAAAGAAAATGAATCTTTTGTTCGATTTTGAAAACAAGTTACACAAGCACAAATGGATTTTGTAAAATAAGTAAAAAAAGTTTTGAGACCAAGGCTTTTTTATATTCAAAATGACTCTCATTTGGTAGAAATGGGAACCCTCCCCTTTTCTTTTAAAAGTTGGAAACAAGGTGGGAATTTCCCCTTTGGAAAATAAAACTTGGGTAAAATTTTTGATTCTTGGGAACTCCTTCAGAAAAATAACCATTCATTTATATTTTGGAATTTTTTGTTGTATCCTTTTATTATTATACTTGGAGGTGAAACTCTTCTTAATTTTTAAGAATTTTGATTTGAGTTCTTTTATTTAAGTTTGGAATATTAAAATTCCATTTTGTAAAATCCCTTTTTTTAGTTTTTGTCTAGAAAAACAAATTTTCATTTTCCCTTTTATTTATCCCTTTTTCATTTCTTTATGACAAATTGCTCATTTTACTAAAACTTAAGCCTTGATTTTTTTTTAAAAGCCTATTTCATTTCCTTTTTAAAATAAAAGTGGACTCTTGGCTTTGATTTAAGAAAAACTTGAAGAGAACAAGAACAATCACAAATCCTTTTTTTGAGTTTTTGGAAACAAAGTGTTTCATTTTAATTTTGACTTTTAATAACCTATATTAATTCCAGTCTCTATATGCATGAATGCACGTGGTGTATGGATTCCGATTAATGTATGTTTTACCGGGTAATTATACGAGCAACACTGTCCGGGTGCCTTCCACTCGTACTGGTAAGACCCCCGTCCAGATGTTCCAAGCCTAGGAACGATGAATTGGGACCGACAACAGGTGTCCAAGTCCCAGTCAAACATCCCATTATCGGATCAGTTTAACTTTGTCTCACATGAGCATGGCAATTAACATTAACATGGAATTCAAATATAGATGCATATGAAATTAACCTAATTTCTAATTTCTAAAACCTAATTTTAACTTTGAAATCTTACTAATTTTACTTAATTATTCAAACTGACCTTAGTTGACAAAGTTATGAAATTACTTATTATTCTAAATATTATGTAAATCCTAGTTTGTCATCAAACAATAATTACTTAGAAAATTAAACCTAATTCCTAAATTAATAATGAAACTAAACTAACAATCATAAAAACAACCCAACAATTAAAAGAATTTAAACCCAAAACTTAAAAAGCCCAAGCAAGCAAATACCCAATTGGAGCTGGGCCTGGCGGGTTGAACTTGGGTCTACAAGGCCGGGTCTTGGGTCTGGTTGGTCCAGGTTATTGGGCAAATATAAATACTTAAGAACCCTAGATTTATTTCAGCCACCTTCTTCCTCGCTTCACCAAGTTGCAATTGCAGCGCCGGCCCTTGCTTTCCATTCACCACTGCCTCGCCTGAATCTGACTCTGGTCCTCCGAAAATTCTACCTCCTCCCTTCCTCTTCTTCCTCACTTCTTCGTTTCTTTTCTCCCTCTTGAACCTCGACTTATTTCCTTCATAGAGATTCCCCAATCTTCCAACCCAACGATACCCGACGCCTAAAGCTCCAAGCCCCGATTCTGACTTAAACTAAGCCTCCCCTACCCTCTTCTTCGAAACCTTCAAGTTACCTTCCCCAAAGATGAACACCAAACCCAGATTTTAAATTTCAGACCCCAATTCTCGGAATCCAAGAAGGCGAATGTCGAAAAGGGAAATGGGAAAACTCGGAAGAATACTGGTAAGCCTCCTCAAACCCTTGAACTCTTTTTTTGTACTTTTTCTATTTTCTTTCGTGTATTCTCTGTATTCGAAAGACTGCTAAAAAAAACCTATGAATCCCTCCCATTATTTTTCTGTAAACCCTCTCTGTTTTTTTTTTATTCAC